>PTEX01000304.1:734442-797768 GCA_003342815.1 Eudromia elegans | reverse complement strand
CACCAGCACCCGCAGCGCCGCTTTCCAGCTGAGCCCTGATGATCTTCCAAATGCCATGACAATGTTTTGTTCTTCTGCCAGCGTTTCGATCGTCACCTATGTAGAAAAACTAATTTGGATGTCCACAGGATGATAATCCTCTCTCAGTTGCTGAACACCCTTTTCCCTGTAGCTCTTTTTTCCAATCTGCGTTATTTTTATCTATACCGGAAATCGTTTCCTACCCCCACCCCCCGATATATATATATTTTTTTTTAGGTCAGAGCGGCATCATGCGGYGCTTTATACGAACTGCCTCTTCTTCCTCATGTCTCATTGGATTGGCTCTGTCTTTGCTTTTTATATTTTATATTCTTCACTTCTGCTTCACTTTGATTCCGAGTTCTTATTGTCATGATTTTCGCAGTATTAATWTCAGAGACGTTCGCATATTTTTTGTATCGGGCTCAACCCCCCTCCTGCTGGTATTTACAGTGATATTAGTGTCGCGGCTGCTTATCTTCCTTACTTGCTGTCAGTGTCAGTAGACATCTCTGAAAAGTGATCTTTGCTACTTTTTCTTTTCGGACCAGGGGAGAAGTGAAATGGTGTTGCGATGAAATACTTTGAACGTTTTTGCCATTTAGCGTGAAACTTTTGGAGATTATCCTGATCGGAGTCCCTCTAGTAGAAACACTGAGGTTTACGTCCTTTTTTTTTTTCTTTTTTTTTTTCTTCTTTTTTTTTCCCCTTGTTCATGGTTTACATGAAATCTACAAATTTCTTAGAAGAAAATAAATCTGTACGACACTTCTGCCCAAGACAGCCTCCTTTGCGGACAGAAGGGGTTTACAGGAAAGTGTCTTAAGTTTTTACAAGGACTGAAGGTTGRAGGGAAAGCCAGGATACAGATTCCCACCTGCTGTTCGCGGTCAATGCTTCGTGCACCCGATCAGGTGTGCACAAGGGTCAGATGATTCAGGCGATAATTAATTCACAGGCGATACTCCCTGTTACCACCCGCTCGGCTGATATTGCAAGCTCACAGTGATGACCAAAGCAGTGTGACTCTGACACACGCAGTGGAAAGGGGACGCGAAGAGAGTGCAAATGCTCAAGTCAAGCCGCACCCTCCTACTCAAAATTATAGGACAACAGTGAGAAGAGGGGCACTAAACACGCCTCAGGCTCCGCGGGAGGAAACAGGAAAAACAAGAGTCATGACCTCGGCGAGATCATCTCTTTAAAAGACACAGGACAGAGTGCCTAAGCTTTGCCACTATCTCTCTTCTCCATTCGGGCTCACCATCTGCCGGAGTCATGCACGGGGATCCACGCATTGTTTTTGCCTGAAACCGATGCTAAACACTACCGTCTTCCCTGCCTACTCGGCTGGAGAAAGCCGGTGCTGGGCTGCGTGAAGACTGTCGAGCACAATTTCTACCTTCAGGACACAATGGGGTCACGATCCAACTCCTGCCTACACAAGCTCTTCACTATCCACCTTGGCATCCACCTTCATGCACTGCCCTTCTCTTCTGCCCATGCCCTCTGCCGCTCTGCTTCCCGCRGCAGCAGTTGGGTTTACAGCAACTTTAGTCCTTATCTTTGCAGCTCGTTTTTTTTTTATCGAATTCAAAATGACGTTGAAACACGATCATGTACCACTGACMCGAATTATGTCCCTTTGGCGATCCAACTTACCTCCACAGAGCTGTTGCTTCATTCTCAACCCCTCCATTATGAAAATCTGACACTGAAGGGAGTCAAATTTTGGGTGGGCAGAAGCAATGGCTTGAGTCCAGAACCGCATTTGCCCGCTGCTGCCACTTTTGCAAAGCTTATGTCCTCTGAATTTACCAGGGGTAAAGCACGTATGCAAAGACAAAATCTTCTRTATACTTCGTCTTACCTGCTTTTCTTGTTCCAAACAAGCAGAGGTTCATGTCCACAACAAGGACTTCCAAATAGACCACGTTTCTTGTTCCAAATCCTTCAACAGTGCATTTGGAGCCTTTGAAATCGGAGCTTGGAGACCACTTCCTTTCAGCACTACTCCTGAGTGAAGCAACTCACTGGAGATGGCTCTRGGGATCCCTGTGTCCAGCTGCACCTCTGGGCTGGTTCTGTTTCTGCCAATGAGTAGGATACATTAACTTTCCCATCACATTCAAAACTTCAGTACAGGATATTTAACTTCATCCTTTATGCTTCTGTTACCGAGGATAAGGATTCAATGAGTAATTCGATAAGGCTTGAATGTGCAAAACTAATGTATCATCTTTTCCTAGCCGGAGAATACTATCCACATGAAATTTCTTGACAACTTATGGGTGTAGCAAAAGGAATGCTTTCATTCGTGAACACAAAGAGGTGCTGCGTTAGGTCTTCTATGTGCATAGCCATCATGCATATCCACACTAATCTGGGAAAAGAGGGGAATGAACTTTTTTTTTTTTTCCTCCTGCCTTCCTTTTTACAAAGCATACATTTGCCAGGAGTAAGTATATATTTTCTGGAGTAATCATTTCATAACATATTCAAAATGATGAAAAGATGCTTGCAGATCTACTGTAAATATGATCTACTGTAAATAGATACGCAGTAAAATGCACTGGGACATTTTAATCAGTAAAGCATTTGTTTAATGAAAAAAAGGCAAGTATTGTTGTCAAGTGTACTGGACAAAGCAATATGATGTCCCTTTTTCCTACGCTCTGAATAGTTCCTCGCACCATCGAGCTGCAAATGCAATAAATGGTTCCAAAAGATCAGAGAGCTGATCTTAAATGCAGCTAAAGCTGTTTCTATACACAAAGAAGTAGCCAAATAAGAAATCTACAAATGGAAGAATTATTTCTTGCTTATCCAGGTCCAGTTTTCAAACAGCAGATTCACCTCATTCTAAGTTCTGATGAAATTTGGTTATTTCTGCCATTCGCCAGATGTAGAGAACATCATACAGTATAAATCCTGAMGCATACAAGAACTGCACTGCTAACAAAGATGTATAACTAAATTGMCTGTTCTACCACCTGTATCTGTACTAAGAAGCTGCGAAGACCATAGGATACAGCTGAGATGATTATGCAAAAGGCACACAAAGTTCATGCAGTTTCTATTGATAAAAAGGCTTAGTTCAGCTTCACTCACTTTGGGCAGCCTCAGTGTATGCCCTGTGCCTCTGGCTGAGGAGCAAGAGCTACGAAGAAGTGATCCACATCAAGAAAGCTGGAGAATCTCCACAGATAACGAGTTAAAGGTTCTTGCCAGGTGGCCTGGATGCCACACTGAGTACCTGTTTGTTACTCCTGTTGTTAGCCTCCTGTATTAGCTAAAAATGGGTGACCAAGTAATTAAACTATTACAAAATATCGGTGCTTCTTGTCATCCCGAGTTTAGTTTTTCCATCCTCAGAGAACATGTGATTAGATGCTGGGCTCTTAGAAGATCAATTTCAGGAGGTTTTCACACTACCTAATGCAAGGAACTTACAGAAGCTCTGACAGAAGCTGTCTCCCAGCATTTAGGGAGTGCAAAGACACAGACGGACAGACTTTTTTTTTTTTTTCCCCCTCTTTTCATGGAAATTTGGAAATCTCTAATTCCTCTGCTGAACTCCAAATATGACTTTAATTACAGGCTGAAATGAAATGGAGAACTAGCTAGGGAGAGAAAAGGAGCAGTCTCAGCAAAACCGCTGTGCCATGAGATGCAGCCAGGGAATACGGAGCATTTCCAGCTTTCTCATCATTGAAATGGAAAAGTGCTGACCAGCAGCTCCAGATCAGCCAGCTCAAGACAAACGATGGGCATCTGGAAGGAAGAGTCGCCTTCTAAAGGGCAGGAGAGCTCCAAGCTTGCACTATTGTATTTGTCTTCCTACAAAGCGGGTCCTTATCCCCTCTTAATAGCGCGTAATGGTTGCAGCTTGGCCCAGAGAAGGGAGATCAGATTTTAAAAAGATCAGGACCCACAAGGCTGGTAAGGTCCTACAACCACCTGTCCCATCACCTGAGAGTGCCCAAATCACTAGAAAGGAGACTGTCCATATGGGGCCACACCAGCCCTTCTGCGGGACCCTCTGCAGAGGGCAATGCTGGAGGAGAGGCCGAGGATGGACGGKAGCAGATGTCACTTAGCAGCTGAAGGACCTGCCCCCACAGGATCTAGTCTTGCTTCTTCATTTCAYCTTCATCAGCCGCACAGTATAACATAAGCAGGATTAGAGAGCTGGGAGAGGATCTGCSCCTTCTCCCCTCCRCCTTCAGGGCGCTGTCAGAGCTGTGATTTTCCCGGTGTTTCCTGGGAAGCGGTTGGCAATACCCGTTGCTTTGTAGCTGCCCCTGGATGGGTGCTACCGGCACCCAGCCTCTGCCCCAAGCCTGACCGCCGTGATCTGCCGCCCACAGGGTGAGCAGCCCCCAGCGCTGCCTGCCTCAGCCTCCAAGTCATGAGCCTGGGAAGAGCAGAGATGGTCCCGGTGGGAATGGGCATGGAAACCCAGCCACTTCCAAACCAGTGCCCAAGGCAGCGCCTTCCCTCCGCTGGGTGCGCGCGGAACCGCTTCTTGCCACTCGCCATGTTCCGCGGTGCTGGCAGCGGCCCGTTATGGAGCAGACGAAAATCCCGCCGATCCCTTCCTCTTCTCCTCTTCCCGGCGCTGGAAATATCCCGGCAGCCTTTGTTCCCGCCGCAGCGCTCCGGGTGGGCGGCGACAAGAGCTGGCAGCGGGCAACAGCGACATCGTGAGCACGGAGCGCTCATTGCGGCCCTCGGAGGCCGGCGGGGCTGCGCGGCCCGGTCCCGCAGCGGGAYCCCCCCGCACTGCCAGCCCCCCGCGCCGTGCCTGGGGCCGCGGCGGATTCAGCCCGTTCAATCTCCCCCTCCTCCCCGAGGAGGGTTTTTCGAAGCCGGGAGTTTGGATTTTGGAGACACAGGACACGCGGGCTGCCTGGGTTTACATGCTTCATCCGTGGCAAAACCTCCCTCTTTCCTAATCCTTCAAGCGTGTGTCTCCCACCACAAAACCCGCTCCATACAGAACTCCTTCATCAATAAGCATGTCCACTGTTCTTACCTTGGCAAAAGCTCGGGTAATAGCTTTGTCATGGTACCAGGCCTCTCCAGGTTGCATCAGTGACATCCGCATTTTCCCGGGTGGAAACAGGTGCTGGGAGCAGAGGAATCGCTGAATATTAGTTGTGTAGTTGTTACACCTCTGCATATGGTGTGAGTCCGTTCACCCAGCTCAAAATTTGGAAGAGCTGAATCAGACCCTCTCAGCAGCTGCTCCAAGAGGCAGAAAACACGTCTATCATTAGAGGTGGAAAATAAAAACTGGAGGATGCTACCTGCAGGTCAGCAGTTAGCTTGGATGGAGAYTAAAGGCAGACAAGAGGCCAGTGTTGAGGGCACGAGGGTGTTTCCGAGCCAGGGAAGTCACATCGCAGCACAGAGCTGAGCCCACAGATCCCAACACCCCCTCAAAGCAGGGCTCTCCCTGSGCCAGGACCCTTGGATCTCTGTGAAGTGTCTCTAAAGAGAGAGCAGATTCCCCTAAAGSGACCTCAGTGCTGCGGCATTTGGGAAGAGGATGCTCCAGACTGGCCYGAATCCAAATCTGTCACTGCCACCAGGAGCCTCAGGAAGATGCTTTGCTGCTGATGGCTCCAGGAGGCAGGTCTGCACCTCAGTGCGTGCTGGCTGATCCCATCTCTTTCATGACAGAWCATAAACACTTTATTAATAACCCACCAGATACTTGGGCACTTTATAGATCAGACTATATTTCCTGATTGCTCAAGTCCTGGTGAGGGCTAGAGGGGAAGATGGGGAGTGGGAGCTGCTCATTTACCTTCCTCTGCTGCTCTTTGTGCCTGGCCAGCACAGACCTAACAGAAGAAAAAGAAGAAATTTGCACATCCTGCACACCCTGCCTGCATCCTAACTATAAAGGCATGAAACCAACCTTGCTTTTAGCCTTTGTGTGCTGAGAGAACACAGTGCCAAGAGTGCCAGCAGACAGCAACGTGYCGGGACTCTGGTTAAAGGGTCCCAAATTGGAATTTATGTCTGTTTTTATTTCCTCAGGGGACTSTGCTACCTGCATTGTAGAATTCTTCCTCTTAGAGCTGTTTTCCCAAATAAATGGCAGAGAAGGTAGGAATGACACAGATGCTGTACAGAGATAAGATTAAAGCAGTTCATCAACAAAAATGATACTGCAGGACGAAAAATATAACAAAAACTCAGAATTGAACAGAAACAATAAAATATATAATACAAAACAATACAAGAAAAACCATTTTTTTTTCATATAATTACATATCTGCAAAACAATAGCCTTAGAACAACCAGCTTAGTTTGGTGCTGAAACTTGAGCATGGAGCTTCCTGAGCAGACTCATATTTTCTTTAACCCKGCCTGGGGACTCACCAGTGTAAAAACAGCTTGGAGATGAGTGTTTCTTTTTCCCCCTGTCATGATGAAGGAGAAAACTGGTTTTTTGTTCTGCAAACCATCTTGACTTCTTCCTGACAGGTCCCTGCAACTTTATCAAAATGCTGGATCCCAAATATGCTCGGGGCCAGGTTGGATAACTCTCTGGGGAGAGTGACACTGACTTAGCTGTGAAGAAGGGTRTTTCTGCTGAGCTCCTTGGTTGCCCAAGGACACCGACCTGGCACAGTGAYGAAGACCTGCTGAAGACCTTATCTTCAGTGAAGTTACTTGCCAGAGCTCTTGGTTTGCGTGCTGCCAAGCAAGGGTACCTCTGCTGTGTTTGAGGTAGGTCATTATGTGTATGTGCATGCAGTGATGCTGTTTGACCTCTTGTWCCAATAATTAGTTGGATATGTCACCAAAAAGCTGAGTTTCACCCTGCTTCTGTGCCTCCCAAGGTAACAGCTGAGAGTGGGAAATATTCAAGGAGCCCAGGATAYGTTTTATGTCCGGTAGAGGCTCTYAGTGGGGTGGYTGGCCCTTGTTTGTGGATGAAGAATTGCTGTTTAACTGCCTGCTGCATATTCCAGCTCACTGGAATACTTTGCTGATAAAACTATAACAGCCCCTGGAAACATTCTCTTTGCTTCCCCTCAAGGAAGCGTGTCAAGTGCCAGTGTATGTGCCTGCTATTCCTGCTAGTGGTAGGCAGAGAAACTATTGCTAACAGACACGACAGTATTTGATGCTGCCTTTTGAGTGAGGAGGAATAGCCAGCATTGGGGTGCCCTTCCACTGCTCTGTTTGAAAGGTTCACCCCCCTCTTAGCCCCCATCAAAGTGTCTCTGAGGAGAAGYCCTGTGTGAAGGCCCATGAGAGGGCTTTACACAGACTTTGGTGTAGTCCAAGTGACTTCTCTGGTTTGTGGAATTTGTCTCCAAACTTTGAGACCTGCCTRTGGTGGCGGCCTCCTTGCCTGTGTGGGCTGCAAGAGGAGTTCAAGGCCATTGCTTGATTGCTTAGTAGCTTCCTGGTACTTTTTGTCCAATTTGCTGCTACYTTGTTTGTGATTAGCTTAATACTAGTGTGTGTTCCTGTGTTTTTCCTGGTTAGATACGTCCCTGGGCTTGTGTAGCCTGCTTTGTTGSTTGGCTGATGGCTATTAGAAACTACCCCAGTAGACTGAAATACTGTAGCTGAACTTGGGGTGTGTGAGCTTTGCCTCCAGCAGGAGCTTGAACGAAGTGTGAGGTTTGGCAAGCATCTGATCTGGG
Organism: Eudromia elegans; assembly: GCA_003342815.1. Taxonomy (NCBI): domain Eukaryota; kingdom Metazoa; phylum Chordata; class Aves; order Tinamiformes; family Tinamidae; genus Eudromia; species Eudromia elegans. Next base: position 790,071 of record PTEX01000304.1, on the reverse strand, counting down.
ACCAGAGGGAGATGAGATGACACCTAGTGATTAAGACTGCTAATGCAAGGTAATGGGATGAAGTGCTGGTGGCTTCTGCTCACATGGGAGTGTGTGTAACTGCTAACATACAATGAGCAGCAGCAGGCTAGATAGTGACTGAGCAGAAAAGTGGTGTGTAGTGGATAGAAAAGGCCAAGTGATGATTATGCAGAAATGGGTTCCTCTGTTGTGAAATGGAGGCTCTGTGTGTATATAGTGTATGTTGTATTTAAGTACAAGCACACTTCAACTTTTATATATAAACTATATGCTATATACTGTATGATTATCAAGCTGTGTGTTACGTCTTTGCAGTTTGGCCTTGGCTTCTCAGCAAGCTCTTCAAATGATTGCATGCCTAAGCACACTGGAGAGTAAATTTACCCCAGCTGCCTTGTCATTACTGAGCTGTCCTCTGGTATCTCTCTTAGTCACATACATTATCAGACTCCCTGGTCATTCACCTACCTGCCGGCTAGTCCAGCTTGATGCTTGCTAGTGATTGCATGCTCGCTTGCATGTCCTTGCTCACTCAATTGCTGGCACCACAGACACACAGGACCCTAAGAACCATGGGCAGACTCCGAGTGTTGACACGTAGACCTCTGAAGAGACATGCATACAAAATATAGTTCCTCACTCAGGAAAATGGCTAGAAAGGAATATAATAAAATAATAGGACAGACTGCATTGATCAGGTGCCTGGACAAGTACACTGAATATCCTTATTTACACACAGCCAGTGTTATTTCATCCCCATATTCCACTATTTTCCCATATCTGTTCCTCTGCAAATCACTTAGATCCCTCTTTTTGTCCGCCTTTAGTTCTTCCCCTAAACACCCATAATAAGTCTTGGGCAATTCCAAAACACTCTTCCCTTGCATCCCACAATGTAGCCAGTGCCTCTCAGCAGTGTCCCCCTAAGTCTGAACGGCACTCAGCATTTCTGTTAATTCTTTTTACTGGGTTTCACATCTGGCCCATGGGGTTGATACTTTCCTGGGGTAGTCATGGGAGGAGCTGGGATAGGATGTTCATTCCTTTGAGCAGATAATTTGGGTTCCCTCTCCTGCCATTGTGCATCTGTGTTTATGGTGCTTGTTGAGAGAGGCCCTTCATTACTGATGAGCTGCTGAAGTAGGACTTTATTCAGACTGTCTCTGTTCTTTTGTGCTTGTGGATGAGATGAGAAGATTTTCTCTTGCCACGACCATAACTGAGCACTTGGTAGTGTAGATGGTGGCAGTGTCATGTTCCAGAGGTAATCCCTTGGGTAGACATATTTGTCAGTTTGTCACACCATTGTATGTGTAGAGGCATAGATGGTGTGAAACTGCATTAGGATTAGATATTCCCCAGCACTTCATTAATAAGTTTTAATCCTTTACCTTTTATGCCACTGGCCTTTTTGTTATTAAAGGGAGGTGTCTCCCCCGTGGTTTTGGATAACTGAAGAACATCTACTGCCTAGAACTGCCTAGAACTACAGGAGCTTTTTGAAACATTTGAGCTGTAAGAGCAAATACTTTCATGTTCTCTTCTTTATCAGAGAAGTACTGATAATGTCCTCTGGAGACATAGGTGTGAAGGAGTTTTACATTACTCTGAGAGTTGGGCAGGGATGTGAAGTCAGCTCCTGTATACTCAGAAGCAAATCCTTCTGTGCACTATGTGAGCACAAACAAGACCACAAGATAGGAATTCCTCATCATAATCTCCCTGTACAGAACAGCCTTTGATAAATTCCTTGCCTCAAATTTTGGATAACCACCAAGATTTTGAAGAATAATGTTATCTACACAGCTATTATGCACTACATCATCCATACTCCTAATATTCAGTCCTGCAACTTTCACTGAAAGCAACTGACAAGTGCAATTGCATTTCCTCGAAGAGTCAGGGGAATTTATGGGTGCTTGAACACTATTGTTCTGAGTCATTAGATACCTTATCTGGACAATTAATCTTCTGTGAAATGCAATTCAACTTTATTACACTCACATGTCCTCGCATGAGCTCAGGTCTGGTGTCTTGCACAAGAAGCTACAGGGATTATAAACTACAGCCTTGACTGAGTGTAGGCTGGGTTCAAACGAGCCTTGTTCTGTTCTTGTCAAGCATTGTAGGAGAAAGATTTAAGGTTCTCTTCTGAAGGGACTCACTTCTGTTACAAGAAGCCTGTTCTGTCATGAGATCCTGAAGACTTAAATAGTACTTTTTGAAGAAGTGTGGGAGGGCAATCACCTCTTTTGAATGAGGCAATGTCAAGAAAATTATAATGCTCCAAATCTTTTAGCAGAAGGGAGGTTTTCTTTCTGCTTGTACACATCAGATAGGAATGAACATAAATTACACAGGATTTAAGAGCTTTAGAGAAATAGATTTGAGAGCAAAATGTAGTGCCAGTTCTCAGTAATGCTTCCTTAAACAAGCACACACAAACAAGTCTGTCAGCCTACATTTTTGTCATGTAAATAATTCATATCCAATATTTTGCCAAATTTCAGCCCTCCTTCTGTAATAACTTTATCTCTTGAAAAAGGTAGGGAGGGCAGTGTGGGGTTTTTCTTTTTGTTGTTTTTTGCTTATTTCTTCCAGACCAGCCTCTCTGCACCCTTCCATGAGGTTTCAAACCTCTATGACATCATCCTGACATCATCCATCTATTGCATTCAACCGTCTAGTCTATACTCACAGGTTTTGAGCAATTTTACTTGCTGATTGTCAGAAATGAATTGAGTCTTAGACTCTAGAAACAAAATCAGGACCTTTCAGAAACCATATTGTCCTGGTTCTTGATTAATGGAGTTTTTGGCTGTCTTTCATAATGTTTCTGTGTGGAAAATCTTTGATTCCTGTTTCTTGTGTTTCAGTACCATATCAATTGCAGTGCTTTCAGGTCAAGATATCCTTTGTAAACTAACAAAAATCTGCTCAACTATACACCCTGCTGACTGTCTTGGTGTGTCTTTGGGATTTGCTTATTTTTACCCTTCCAAGTTGCATTTGAAAAATGTTCATAGGATGATTAATAATGTGAGATAGTGGCACACAGTCTCAGACATGCCGAGTTCAGGGAAGCCCCTAAGCAGATAATTGTGCAACATGCTCTATGTGACCCTGTTTGAGCACGGGAGTGGGTGGACTATCATCTTTTGAGGTCCTTTCCAACCTCAGCCATTCTGTGCTTCCGTGAGCACATATACTTCCAGCAATTATAGTGTTGGTAAGGTGCCTGTGCACGGGCCCACGTGCTAAAGTACACGCTTATGTTCACGTGCCCAAGATGATATGCTTTCCTGGCCTGTTATCTTGCAGAATCAGCTAAATAAAGTTWTAAATCTTGGAAAACAGATAGGCAGACTATTCCAAACCATTGACACCTGTGTGATCCACATGAARCTATCACATACCCCCACTCCTTAGTTCATAAGCMTACATATTGATGAAATATCAGTAYGGCTCCTTTGCACATTTGATATCCYTGCCCTGATTCTGAGTCATCTTATCCACCATACAGCCCTCTTATTTGCTTTCTAGTCCAGCTTGATGGTCTCTAAAGAACAGATACACATAAGAACAGATACACATATTTGCATGTCCATCTCATAGGTAGCCTCAGAGATCCTTCAGATGATAGCAAGGACCCTCTGCCTATCCGGTATCCCTGCCTGATTCCTGGATGCCCAAACCACTGGCTAGTCCATCTTGAAGTTTGCTGTCAAATTATAAATATGTGCAGACACACATGCCCTCAGGTTAGGGGAAAATACAAATATGCTGGCCTGTTCCCAGCAGCTATTGCCCATGTGCATGAGTGCTTGGATCCCTGGTCCAGCTCCAGGTGCTTGTATTGAGACTCCCACTTACTCCAGCTGCTAATGCAGCAGACACAGGAGCCGTCATAAGCTGAGATCTGACTCTGCTGGCCTCAACTTCACCCATGCTGGTTCCCAAAGTAGTTGGCATCCCTGTGATCCCAACAACTCTTGGTGCTGAAGTCTCTCTGGCTGGGACCACAGACATAGGGACCACCTCTGCCTGAGCTCTGACTGCAATTTTTGACCCAAATTCTCTGCCTGTTGTGTCTCTAGGTGTTGGCATCTGGACCTTACAGAACTCACACATGGGCAGAAAACTGGATTACACAGGTAGCTAGGAGAGCATTTAATAAGAGGATGTGAAAGACAGCAATGGCCAGATTCAGGGTTCAGTCAGATAAGCSTATTGGCAGGCCCTTGCTTGCACATGACCAGCCCTTTGTATACCCCTTCTTTATTCTCCCCACAGCTCCTTATTCCTTGCTGATTCCCTTCCCTCAAACGTTTCTTAAGAGGTTCATCACAGTCCCATAGGCCTTCCCATAAATAATMCAAAATTGTTGCCTTTTTATCTGTCTGCCTTCTTATTAGTTTCAAATTAAAGACAGGACATATCCAGAACTGTATTTTCCTAATGACATATTGATTAATAACTGGAGATTTGGGGTCTTTATTGTTTTCTCTGTTGTCCCTTTGACTGTCAGTTTTGTGTCCGTTTATTTTTCCCTTCCCCCTTTCCTTATTGAACCTTTTGCTCTGGAAAAAAATGCCCTTGGTCCTTAATGAAGTAGGTGCTCTCATGGTCCACACACCCTTACACAATCTGCCTGTAATTATATACGTACTTGCCATTGGTAGATCAATTCACAAACAGCGGAGTGGACTGATAAAAGCACAGAATAAAGCAGGGGGGTTGGCCTTGCCAAAGAACCRTAGATGAAGAAGGAAGCAAAGGAGCTGTAAGGTATGTAATTACATTTATTGCATTCACATTTCTAGAGATATTTACCTGGACGCTTGGTATGTCGCAGAGTAGAATTTACATTCCTTAATTATAAATTCTTATTTTCAAAATCTCAGTATTTGGGGAAGACCCTGAGAAAGAAAGCACTAAAACACAATGTTACAGTTTTGGGGAGATTGAGGGGACATACACGGGGAATTAATCACTGAATGATTGAGGCTGGAAGGGACCTGCAGAGTTCATCGAGTTCAACCCCCTTGCTCAAGCAGGGACACCGACAGCATGTGGCACCCAGGAGGGTTTTGAAGAAGTTTCGTTAACATGAAAGTGATAAGCAATTGATAGGACTCTCTCTTCTGCATCAGTAGAACGTGCCTCACTCTGTTTTGCGTCCAAAGAATAAGGATTGGAGTTCGTTTGTTGTTGTTGGTTTTTGTTTGTTTGTTTTCCACATAAATAAATAGCTTTACACAGCAAATTAAGTCACTAAGTCCATCTACAAGCTCTATATTTTTCAGACACTGTATAACCTGAAGTCAGCATGCTGTTCCTAGTTACTTTTGCCTTCACTAAACTTTAATAACCATTTAATCATATAGATTTATGCTCTCAATCTTTTTTTCCCCCTATTTTTCAATTAAGTAGCTTATCTTGTTATTATGTTGGTGTATTTTTAAAACTAATCAGTAACATCCTTTATAAACCTGGAATTAGCTTCTGCTGTTTCTAAAGAAAGAAATATTGCAAGATGGAAATTTAGGGAACAGTTTGTTTTCTGCTCTGGGGTTTCAGTAAACTGCAATTTCCTTGTTTAAACTTGGATGAAAATTCTATTTTGTGAATATTTAAAAGAAGTTTCGAGAGGAACAAAACGAACTGTTCAGTGATTGCCCAATTATTTAATAATCTATATTCTTTGAATAACAACTAAGAAGCTGTTTTATTTTCATCTCTTTATGAGGGGATATGATCTAAAACGTAAGATAATTAGAACAGAAACAATTACTAGGTCTGTCAGAACTGATACTCTTGTTTTTCTTCTATAATCGTGTCTCTGTTTTAGATGGGAAAGAAGACATTCAGTAAGCTGGAAATAGTAATAATTGTCCTGTTTTGTTTGGTGGTGATCGTGGCCTGTGTCCTCATTGCACTTTTGGCAACACGAGAAACTGGAAACAAAGGTACACGTAAGAACTCATCATTGCTTCCACAGAGCGAGGGAAATGTCGCCCAGATTGAATTGTCCAGTCTGTTCAATAAAATAACCATGCCATGAATCCTCAGAAACTTGTTGCTCCCAAATGGCTCTGATTGATTGAAATCATTTCAATGACTATTAGAATTAGACTTGTCAAGAACACTGAACTTCAAACAAACAAGCAACAAGAAAGATAGCATAAGTCTCTGCTCCACTTGGCAAAAAATATTGTTTTTTATTGTGGCTATTGCTGTTATTATTATATTTTTATCATTAACCAAAGGTAAACAGTTGTTACAGTTTCTTAAAGATAAGATGAGTAATGGTGAACATAAGCAAAAAGCTTCATGATTCTTCTAGCTCATTAAGTACCATAAAAAAAACTTTTATCCCTTCTCCCTAAGTTTTCACTTTATTTTTCTTCAGAATATTTTTTCAATATAGAAAGAATATAATTTCAGAATTTATGAATATAAAACATTAGTGAAAAAGAGACGAGGAAGGAGAGACACTATTCAGGAGTATATCTCCATATTGCATGGAGATAAACCTATAGCCATAAAACCCTATAATGCTTCCTTCTARTTTTTTAGTTGCCTTCAGAAACTATTTGTCTTATAGATGTACTAATATATTGAATTCTGCTTTACATATTCCATTTTGTATTTGCATGTGGAGTCTGCAGCGGTTTGTAGGTGAAAGTGGCAGAAAAATGAAAATAACTGCTAATACMAAATGAACAGTTCAGTGGGTTAGTAGAACTGCTCATGCAAACTAGTATCTGCATACTTCCTGCCTTTTTAGAAAAAGATAAACACATCAGCAGTACCTTAATCTAATTTAAATTGATATTAATGACTACAAAATGTCAAGATAGTGAGAATCAACCTGCAGAAAKAGTTAATGATTTAAGAAGTAATCAAGATAGTCCTGTAATTTAAATGGTGATAATAATACAYTATTTCATTTCCCTAGCTGAATTTTCTTCGGAATGTCCAGCTATAAACTTGGCAGAGAGAATTGACTGCATCCCAGATCAAGTAGCAACGAAGGTCTGAGCTACCAAAACCCACCTATATATACCTATACCGGATTTTTTTTTAACTATTATTTTTATTCTCTTYTCAATCTGTGAATGTCTGACTAAAAGTAATTTAAATGAATCAAAATATAAGGACAAGCAGAGAAGTAGGATGCAGGTCTGAATGTCGGGGTAACTGATTTGGATGTACCTTAACCCTCCAGCGAAGATYTCAGTCCTAAGATTTTATCATTTCAATAACATAGGTATGAAGTATTCCTGAATTTTATAATAAAAGTGGAATTACAGTCCACTTAATATCTCAGGAGAGAAGAGCAGGAGCTGCTGTTCGGACCAAGGCCCAGGAGCTGCTGATGGGCCAGGGGCACATGGGAATGGAGCTCAGAAAGGTAGGGAACCAAAGGACTTGATGGAGTTTGTAACAGCTCACAAGTTCCTGATATGCTGGACTATCAAATGATCACCCCGCAAGGACACACTAATGGCAGAGAGAAGTTTATAAGTGACATTATCTTTGCATTTTTGCTCCTGCCTCATTCTTTGCTTTGTCTTTTTGCAGGCAGGCTTTAGTCTATGAAAGACAGTTTGATATTGCCAAGGAACTCTTTGAGCCATGCCTGACTTGGGGCTGAATTAAAATGTCCTAAATTGGAGTATGATCATTCTCCCTGGTTAGTGGTCCCTGATGAATTAGGTCTCTGGCCAGGAACAGCACTGGAGTTGGACAAAGGCAGAGAAGATGGTGGCCCTGCACAACTTGCTACTACAGATGAGTGATGCATCCTAACTCTATTCCAGCATTGCCCAGCCTGAAGCCCATAAAGTCAGGATGTTTCTCAGGAAAGACTACAAGCTTTATGCCCAGTTTTTGAGGTCTCCCCAGCTTTACTCTTTTCTATCTCCTATCACTTTCTATACAGTCATACAATCCTCCTGCACAAGGTTCAGTTGTGCTTACACTTGTAACAAATTAAGAAGCAACTTTTACCTAGGATAGGCACAGGTTCAAAAACCACAGTCATGGATCAACTGAGAAAAATATCATTCATATAAACTCAAGATAAGTATTTGTTGTTTTCATCATTCATCCAAATAGTCTAAAAGAAGCCAGAAAATGGGCTTAAGCCAGAAAATAAACTGAAATACTGAGGATAGAAATGTAGGAAGAAAATAGATGTTTATCAACTATTCAAAGGATTGCTGAAGATACAAGTGTTGAAGGAAAGTAGATAATTGTTAACTCTTTATTGCTGTGGCTGTTGCAGAGTTTGATTAGTCAATAGGAACATGCCAATGAAAACTGAACTCCTATGACTAGTGCATGCACTAGTATTTAACTTCACCACTGGAAGTGTTGTTTTTTCCTTTGGCTTTTCTTTTTTAGTAATACCATGTTGGCACAGGTTTATTTGGGTTTATGAAAAAAAAATAGTTAAATACATAGTCAAGCTATTATTGCAATCTTTGGTGCCAAGTTCAATGTTCAGGAGTTATCTCAGAATTTATCTCACCATAAACTGCTTCCATGTATGTAATGTTATCTCTAATTCGCTTGTTGCTTTCACTCCTTGGCTTTTTTTTTAATATATGGGTGTATATTATACTGTTTTTATAGCTCTTGAGGTGTGGTGAGCGTGCATCGTTATCTACAGTGTTACTTTTATCATAGTCTCTCAAATAGTCTTTTGGTGAACTCTGCTCCTTTTTCTGTGCTTGGCAGAAAAGATCTTACACACGCAGCAGGCTGGATGCTTCATGAAAATACAAATCTATGGCTTACAGATCTCTCAACTCTAACTGGAAGAATACCACAACATAATAAATTAGTTAATGAATTTTTCCAAACAGTATCCACTAGAAGTAGCTGGAAGTGATAAAAATGTATTTATGAGATGAGAAAAGAGAWATTTGCCCTACCAGGCTTTAGGACAATCTCTGTTGTTCTAGCTGTTTTACTTTGTTTAATATAAACAATCTTTGCTGTAGCAAAGAATAAAGAAAGTGTGGGAAAAAAACCCTCTGTAACTATGTGGTAAGTATATTCATGTATGAAGAAAAAGAAGGAAAAAAAGCTCCAATTTCTTCAATATTTACTCATTAATATGAAAAAGAATTTTAGAGGGAGGGAGGGAGTAGGTACTTCTTCYGGTTTATTCTGAAATACCTTATAATCTAGGGAATAAGTAGCTTTTCTGGTGGGAATAGGCAAGGTGGGAAATGAGCATAGGTGTTTCAGATCGCTAGTAAGTGAATCATTAGTCACCAGTTTCTCTTCTTGAACCATTGTTTTTACTTGAGACAGGATCAAAATAACAGCATAAATATTTTCTGGTCCTATCATTCCTCCATGAAGGAGCAAGAGCTGCATATCTACTTTGGAATTGGGTGAATTTGCTTTCTCTTGGATGGTTTTATAGACACTTCTGTGCTTAGTGCTCTTATTACTGAATCACCTGTGAATGCAAGGCAGGGGCCGAGCTATTCGCTCTGTGAGCTCCACCTCTGTGCTCGCCTTGAGCACGTGCATTACTTATGGTTCAGAGCTGCCTTGTCTTTCCTCTGTTCAAAGTATTACACTGTTCCCACTGGACTCTGTTGCATAACCCCGAAGCGAGTGTCCCCAGAGCCAAGGCTGTTAGCAGTAAGATCCAACTTCGGGCCACCTTCAACTCCAACAAGCTGCCATGTATTTTAAAATGAACATGGCACAAATCCACAGGTAGATGGAGAAAGCAATAGAAAGCAAAATTGTTTTCTGATGGAGAGAGAGGTCCTGGGTACCCCTGCTGGGCTTGGGTAGCTGAGATCGTTTATGGCGTAGATCTTTGCTCTTGGGCAGTTTCTTTATATTACTTTTCCACTTTGACCGTAGTAATACATCATTTCTTTAATGTTAGAAGATGTGTGGATGTTTAAAGTGATGATATTACTGAAACCTTGGTATCAAATATAAAATTCATAAAAACAGTCGGCAATTAATTTCTAAGAGGAAAGCAAAGGCAATCTGGCCCCACCAAGGCATGTGTTCTAAACAGCAAATTTAACTGACAGCAAATTTAACTGCTTGGGGTTTTTTTTAAGCTTATTTATCTCAATTTGAGGKCATGCAAGCAAATTTTAATATTTCTGATATTTGAACATTAAATTAAAATTATTAATGACATAGTGATCAGTGATGCATCAAAAAATCAGTGCCGCATATGTGGATATTTATAAGCCAGTACTAAAAGTCACAGATTTGCTTTTAGATATGAAATTATTATTAAAAAATAAAGTAAAAGCCGCCATAATTTTATCCACTTTTCAGAACATTACTTTTGGTCAGACTATACTGCMCCTATCATAAGTTAAATGATTCAGTATCTTCTGTAAGATTCTTTTATCTCTTGATCTTCTGACTTCAAGGAAGAATAAACATCCAAAAATCTCTTTTTCAAAATTAAAAAGTTTCTGCTTTAAATATGGACAATTGTTTTTTATATAATTGCCCTGACAATTTTTTTCAGAGAATTAATTGATTTCAATCAACTGATTTCAAATATTATACGGGGTTTTGATGTTTAAGCTAGAATCTATTTTAAGTGTATTTTAATTACTTCGGTATATACAGAAATGATTTGTATAAAATCATCTTATTTGTGTCATTCGTGCCTTTGCATCAGAGTCTCTGCAGCCTTCGTGGATGCTGCTGGAGTCCCCAGAGTGATGGCAATGTTCCTTGGTGTTATTTCTCTTCAAACCACGGATACAAAGTGGATGGAGCAGTGCAAACAACTCAGGCAGGTGAGTGGCAGAGCCAACTTGAGCGCCTTGAGTGGTCTGCTTCAACTCGGTAATGCTGAAATACCTATTTTTTTTCCTCAAGGATTCCAAGCTACGTTAACAAGACTGTCATCACCTTCCCTCTTTGGAAATGATATCAACACTGTCCTGCTCACAGGAGAATATCAGACAGAAAATCGTTTCCACTTCAAGGTTAGGGGTTTTTATTGTGAAAACTCATGGTAAATGCATGCTTTTTTTTCTAGCTAGTACTGTGAAGAAAGTAAGGGCAGTGAAATTAAAAGTGCTGGTTAGTGTTCTGCATTGCACTCCCATGATTCCCACTGGAGTGTATCCTTGTACATCCAGGAGTATACTATGATGAAGAGATTGTTTATGCAAGCATGCAAACTAAAGTTAATGAGAAAGGTTGGCGTTTCTAAGGCCTTTTAGGAAAAGAAAGCCTTTTTAGGGAAGCCTAGATGCACAGTCTCAATCTAATCAGGTCATCTGAAATCCTGTTCTGTTGCTTCCAGGTCACATGCACAGCAAACATCACCTGGGATTCTGGAATAGTGAGGGGATGGAGCTGAGATTACACTCAGCCCCTTGACTTTCCTTTGTGTTTCTRTTGTCACAAGCTGTATGATCATGGGATTTATGTATGAAAAATCACGCCAATACCTATAAGAAGATTTGACTTTGTRCTTTTACCTTTACTTCCCCCTTCATCAGAAAATATTTTGGGGCCAAGTGTATTTATTATGTTATTTGTCTTCTGGTCATGTTTCATGCATTCTGTCCAAAAGCATTCGAGCGCTTCCAAAGGCCTCTGTTCCGCAGTCTGTGYATGGTGAATATGCCATATCCAGGGATTCTGGGCCTGAGGAGGACTTCCTTGTGAGAGAAACTCCAGTTATTTTGGTTTTGTAACTGGGACAGTACATATGGAGCAAGGAAAGGCAAGGTCAAGTATGAAAAGGGAAAACTGAATGATCTAACCAGGAAAAGAATAATAATGAAGGCAGAGGAGGAAGATTGGGACATAGGTGCACTAAAGTATAAAACTGATACTCGTGCTGGAAGCGCTAGGAAACCTGAAAGARGCTCTGCATAGCTAATTTCTGGACATGAGGAAAGATTGAAAGTGAGATACTGAAGAAGTGTTATGAAATGACTGAGATTATAGTTGTGCAGAATTATGAATGACGGAGAAAGTCATGTAAAAGCTATGTCAGCAATAAGAGAAATACCCTAATATATATAAAAACGATGTCTGTGAAAGTTTACAGTCTTCATTTTGCCATTTATGTACTTTCCTCACAAATCATCTTAATGCTGTTTTGATAATGAGTACTTTTGCTAAGACAGAAATACATGGTAGTGCTGGGAAGYGTTAGAATTACACGTAAGTTGTTAGAGACCTAATACTTTTGCTGTTTAAATGTCTGCAGATCACTGATCCTAAAATACAAAGATTTGAAGTCCCCCATGAGCATGTAAGACCTTTCAGTGGTTCTGCAGCCTCCAACTTAAAGTATAAAGTTGAAGTTAATCAGAATCCCTTTGGCATCAAAGTGACCAGAATAAGCAATGGAAGAGTTCTGTAAGTAGCTACTGTGTTTTTAGAGAATAATTCTGTGGCATTTGCATTTTCTGAAAGTCTGTGTTGCAATGTAAGTAAAATGTGTCTAAGATATCACATMTTAGGTGACCCTTTGGACATGTAAGCTACTTCTCTTTTTTGGCTGATAAACTTTTAAAAGGACTCCTGTGATGTCCTTTGACATATGACATRTCATTCAACAATTTAATCATACGATAAGCTCTGCCTTAAATGTTCTAGATCTAGCCAAATTGGCTCTTTCCCTCACATTCTAAGGAAATGTTCACACATTTTTTTTTTTCTGGGRATTTTTATTATGAGATGAAGTCCTTCACAGTGTTTAAAATGATATATGAATACTGCCATATGCATCTTTAGTATTTTAGTTGTCATAATATTTCTGAAGTTTTAACTGACCAAAATTGGGTTGCTGTTTGGATATATGATTCAAGAATAATTGGTTCAAGCCAGTGTTAAGTAAATCACTTAAAAACTAACTACTTACATATTGAATGATTTTAATCCCTTTATTTTCTAAAAACTAAGTAACTGGAATATATCTAAACCAATAACCTAGCTTTAAGACTACTAGGATGAGTTGGATTATTATGAACTCTTCAAGTTTAATTAATTGCTATTGTGCTGTTCTTAGCATTGTTTACTATCTTAAAAGCTTCCATAATTCTTTTTTTTTTTTGCAATTTCACAATAGATAGACTCAGTATTTAGCATTCCATGACTGTTTTAATGTAGGAGAGAGTGTGTATAGTAGTTCAATAGGACCAGTTTGAAACAATGGTTTGATTGTTTCTCTTTCTTAAGAAAAGTTCCTTATGCTTTCATTTAATATGATAAAAATGGATGTCTTTATTGAATGTCATTTTATCACAGAGTCACCGAATGGTTGAGGTTGGAAGGGACCTCTAGAGATCATCTAGTCCAACCCCCCTGCTCCAGCAGGAACACCCAGAACACGGGGCACAGGGTGGCATCCAGGCGGGTTTGGAAGATCTCCAGAGAAGGAGACTCCTCAACCTCTCTGGGCAGCCTGTTCCAGGGCTCTGTCACCCTCACAGGAAAGAAGTTCTTCCTCACATGGAGATGGAACTTCCTGTGCTTTCATTTGTACTCATTACCCCTTGTTCTGTCACCGACCACCACGAATAAGAGTTTGACCTCATCATCTTTACATTCTCCCCTCAGGTGTTTATAYATAATGATCAGATCCCCTCTCAGTTGTCTCTTCYCCRGGCTAAATAGGCCCAGTTAACTTAGTCTTTCTTCATAAGATAGATGCTACAGTCCTTTAATTATCTTCGTTGCTTTATGCTGGACCCTTTTTAGAGCTTCTATGTCCTTCTTGTCCTGGGGAGCCCAGAGCTACCCCCAATACTCCAGATGTGGCATCCTCAGAGATGAGCAGAGGGGCAGGATTCCCTCCCTTGCCCTGCTGGCAAAACTCCTCCTAATGCAGACCAGGATCCCATTGGCCTTCTTGACCATAAGGGTACATTGCTGACTCATGGTTAACTTGTCAACCAGAACTCCCAAATCCCTCTCCATGGAGCTTCTTTCCCTCAGGTCAGCCTGTAATCTATACTGGTGCCTGGGGTTATTCCTCCCCAGRTGCAGGACCCTGCTCTTGTCTCTGTTGAATCTCTTGAGTTTCCTCTCTGCCCAGCACTCCATCCTGTCCAAGTCCCTCTAAATRGCATTACAGCCCTCTTGATTGTTGACCACACCACCCAATTTTGTCACCAGCAAGCTTGCTCAGGGTGCRCTCTGTCCCCTCATCCAAGTCACTGATGAACAAGTTGAACAGCACTGGGCTTAGCACTGACTGCTAGAGGACACCACTGTCCATAGGCCCCCAACTAGACTGGAGACCATTTATCGCGACTCTCTGAGCTCTGTAATCCAGACRATTCTCAATCCACCTCCCTGKCCATTCACATAATGCACCCTTCCTGACCTTTCCTATGAGGATGGTTTGGGAGACTGTGTCGAAAGCCTTGCTGAAGTCAAGGTAGACAACATCCATGGCTTTACCATCATCCATCCATCCAGTCATCCTATCATAGAATGCTATCAGGTTAGTCAAACACAACCTCCCCTTGGTAAATCCATGCTGACTGATCCTGATCACCTTCTTTTCCTCAACATGCCTAGAGATGATCCCTAGCATGAGCTGTTCCATCACCTTTCCAGAGATAGAGGGGAGGCTAATGGACCTGTAGTTTCCTGGCTCCTCCCTCTTGCCCTTTTTGAAGGCTGGAGTAACCTTGGCTTTATTCCAGTCCTCCAGCACCAACATGATCTCCTGAAGATGATGAAGAGTGAATCACACTAATGCTTCCCGTTGTCCATTGCTAGATTCTATCCATTTCTGATACAATAGTGAAACGTTGAATATAGTGAATAGTGAAAAGTTGAACATAATAAGAGAAAACCAACAAAAAGAAAAGAAGAAAAAGGTAGATTTTAAAATTAGTGTTATTCCTTTCTTACCTGCAGAAATGGACAAATAGCAATTCAAGYTGGACTGCTCTCTCTGCTCTGTTTTGCTCATACCTGCTGATTGTAACATTCACATGGGTAAAGATGCTTTAAAGCATGATTGGTTTTGGTCAAGACAAAGTATGATGGCCTGTGCGTAGAACTTGTGGCAAAGCTACTAGTGTCCAAGACTCAGAAGTGTTCTTCAATAAGGTGTTTGTTTCTTTGTGTTGAGTGAGCACTACTTTCATACTGTTCTGTATAATCTTAGGCAGGTAATTTTACGTAGGTGGTTTTTGGTCAGTACTAAAGTAACATTTTATTGTTTATTCAGTTTTGATACTAACATAGGACCACTACTGTATGCTGACCAGTATTTACAGCTCTCAATCAAACTACCTAGTAGCAACATTTACGGTGTGGGAGAACACGTGCATAAGCAATATCAACATGATCTCTCCTGGAAAACGTGGCCCATGTTCAGCAGGGATACTGCCCCGTCTGGAGTAAGGACTTTTTTTATTATTWTGTTTTATGCTTTGCAGATGAATTCTGGAACCCAAACACACTAAGTAGCCACTTAAACAACATTCAATGATAATTTCCCTGAATTTTTCATTTTTTGAGATTCTGCTTCTCGAAAATTTGTTCTGAGTTTTGTTTTGTAGAGGAAAATATAACTATGATAACAGATCTTGTCATTTTAAAGAAATTCTATTGCCAATATTGAGAGAGGAAAAACAATAGTAATAATAATCAAGAAACAAAGTCCTCTTATTTATCTTAGATGTAAAATACTGTACCACTCAAAGATTTATGACATGGATTGTTTACTTGATGTTCATATCTGTTACTCAGAAAAAGTGTTTAATGCATGCAGACTTCCTCACAATTCTGTTATCAATGTTTAAGTAGCTTAAAGACATTCACATAAAGGGGAGCCATAGGGAAACTAAAAACAAATGAGGAAAGTGTTGGTCATTTCAGTTGTTATATTTTGAGAAATTTAAATTTTAATATGATATATTTGAAGATATCGCAGAATACATAAAGTCACTAGATTTTAAACTGCTTTCTTTCTTTTTTATTTTTAAGAACATGGAAAACTTATATGGTGTTCAGACATTTTTCCTGTGTTTGGAAGACAACACGGGAGCCTCTTTTGGTGCTTTCTTAATGAACAGCAATGCCATGGGTAAGAGACTCTTCTGTAGCTGTAAGTATTGCACTCTCTCATGTGACATGAGGAAGAATGTAAATATGGATATATATTACAAAATTCTGAGTACCTTCATTACAAGGTCTAACAGTTGTTTCAGATTTCTCTGGATATTTTTATTTTACATTTTCTCCCACACAAGTTATCTTTCATATGAGTGTCACAGTTATTTTAGATTTAATTATTAGTCAGAAATGATTCGTGCATTCTTTACTGACAGAGTTTGCCCTGCARCCTGCTCCAGCTGTGACTTACAGAACAACTGGTGGAATTCTTGATTTTTACGTCTTCTTGGGAGACACTCCAGAGCAAGTAGTCCAGGAGTATCTGAAGGTACGTTTCTGAACGATGGGTTGCACATAGAGGTTGTGGATGGACCTGTCTYTTGAGATATTCAAAACTTGACTGCACACGATCCTAGACAACTTGTTCCAGCTGCCCCTGTTTCCATAGCAGAATTAAGCTAGGAAGGCAGAGGTGGCTTCCAACTTCAAATATCCTATTATTTATCTAGATTTATGTAGAAAAGTTATGTATCTAGCAGATTCTATGGGGTTTTCTGTTTGTCTGTGTCTTCACTATTTYGTTAGCCCAAAAATAACTCAAAATTCCTTCCTAAACTGACTCCTGCCWTCAGGAATTACTGTCTGAAGGCATAGGTTGGGTTGGGTTGTTGATGGAAGGCATTACTTTTGCTCGAAATCCTATTGCAGGGAGCATGCAGCAGTTCCATTCCTTAATTTCATCAGTGCTCTAAGTGTTGTTCATCATGATCRTCTGCTATTTGAGCTTGTAGAAGGGCTGTGTGGAATAACATGCTTGTTCACTGAGGTGTTAATTATATGTTAATATTATAGGCTAGATAATGTGCTTGCTTATTGTCACAATTTTAAGGTAGAAAAATCGCTATTTCAGAGGTTTTCCATTTGTATTTATGAGATCTGATCCTGTTTCWATGGCTTCCCCTTTTAAAAGAATATGTGTAAATTTCTACACATTATGTTTATTTGTATCGAACTTCTCTCTGCARTAAACATGGCAGCAGAAATGGTAATTAAAACCTTCAGTTATGTCAGTTAGATTTCTAAGTAACTTTCATYGTTTTTATGCAGTTTCCTCTTACATAGGTCAACACAGTTTTCAACGGGTCTCATCATTACGAAAAGCTTGTGTTTAATACAAATGGAGGGGAAACAACCTTGTGAGGAGATCCCCTAACATTTCTGCCACTAATCACTATGAGCRAATTATTATTGTGCTTGCTGTCTCATCTCTATAATGATCTTCTATAGTGGTGATGATCTTCTATATAATGTATTTTAGACCTATTTGTGGGAAATGTCTTTTTTTTTTCCCTCCTTTCTAAGGCTGAAAGARTTGATTTCATTACCAATGAAGCCATTTTTTATGGTAGGCAGGGACAGACCTTTGTTAAGTATATAACCATTCAGCAGGCTTGTCAGCTATCCTTCCCTGATAAGGGCACTTTGAGTCCACTGCAGCTGTGACGAGACGTTCCTTGTGCTTATCTTCATAATTATATTTGCTTTTCCTTCGTTCTGAAGTCTTTGTTTAGTTTGCCTCTCCTTGATAATTCAACACTGCTCCTCAGATAACTGATACTGATAACGCTCTAAGTCGCAAATCAGGGTCAGTATAGTGGATACTCCATAAATACATAGTAAGAGAAGTTTATTAAAAAGAAGAGCTTACACTCTCGTATGAGACAGTAAATAAGTGAGTATATAGTCAGAAAATAAAACGAGGTAGCAGGTTAACATTAGGGGTAGCAAAAAAAAAATATTTTTCACAACAATTTTCTTTTCTGGAAAAAGCTATGCAGAAAAAWTTTGCAAGTGTGGGTGAGTGCACARAAYGTAATTTCCCATATTTAAGTGTAACATTAATTCCGAGGAATACAAATTTATGGAATCAAATTCACACATCCAAATTCAACTGACAGTGCCCTTGATTTTATTAATTAATTAATTAATTAATTAATTAATTAATGTATTTATTTATTTATTTAAACTTTCAGCTAATAGGATTGCCATTATTGCCTGTTTATTGGAGTCTTGGATTTCAACTTAGTCGCTATGATTATGGATCTCTTGACGAACTGAAAGCTGTTGTAGAAAGAAACAGAGCAATTGGACTGCCTTATGTAAGTAAAGATTTTGATACTGAATCCACAAACACCAAGGAGAAGTTATCATAACATCCTAATTTTATTTACACGCCATTCATTTTAAGTTGGTTCAAGTTAGTAATAAGTTGTTGGTTAAAGGTAAAAGAGCCTATATAGACTWTATAATTTTGACTGTCAGGCAGCTTTTCAGAATGTGGGAGGTTGAAGGGTTTTTGTTTTCGCTACAGAAGTTTTTATTGGTTATATAGCTATCTATATTAAATGAGAGATGATTTAAAATGTCATTTGCTCACTTTTTGTAACAATTATGTTTAAGTAATTGGCAATTTCCTTACAGTTTTTAACTATCTGTATTTATTTTCTAATTATTATTTTCTAATCTGCTACTGAATCACCTAAATTGTATTTCACTTGTGTTGTGGAAAAGGCGAGTGTAGAACCACAATTTATTTCTTAAATGGTAGGGAAAGGTCAATTCCAATTAGAGCTTAAAATTRCATGTCACATTAAGTTGATCGATTSACTTAAAATCACAGAAATTTGCATCTTTTAAAGAGAATGTAAAGAACTAGGKAGAAGGAAATGATATTTGAAGAAATCATTATTCTGCAGTGATATGTCCTGCTAGGGAGATCTGGGGTCCTACACTATTTTTGTCTTTATGGCAATAGTACCTATTTAGAGTCATAAGGGAGTCATAAGATGTGTTCACAGTTGGGTTACTGTCTTTCCAAAGAGAAGGTTGGGAACCAGAACCCAACTTTTGTGCTCTGAACTGCTATTCAAAGCAGATTCCCTCTAACAGTTACATAAAGAGGCTTAGGGAGAAGCCTCCCAATTTTGAAATGAAGTTAGTACCTAAAATTCAGCTTTGTGGATAACACGCTATGGAATTTCTTAATTTTAAACTGGATCTTTAGAAGAAATGTTTGGTTTTAGGAGTATAGCTCTGGAAATCAGGCAATTATAAAGAAATCAGCATKTTTAGCCCTGTTTAGAAAAATGTCAGCATTTATTTGTGTTCTATTAATGGCATCAATAGTTCAAATCCAGCTTGTTATAGGCACAAAAGACAGGGATTGCCATTAATAGGGTGGCAGTTGTTAGAACTAAAATGGGAACAAATACTGAGTCATGTAAGAAATTGAAGAAATTATTYAATGTAGGAAATATTTAAATTTGGCAAATTTAACTTTCATTAGACRTGACTAAGGACTTTCTGTGAATGAGCAGAAACATTAGACTTTACAGAAACTCATCCACTGTGTCTAACCACCACATATAAAATGGATGATTATTGTGTTTCTTGAAGACTGCTTGTGCTCATCTGCTCACCTTTATTTGAATTTTACAACATTTATCCGGAGCAAGATTGACAACTGTGGATTTGTCTGCGTTAGCAAGTAGTGCCGACTAGCAAAAGCAGGTCCATAGGGCAAAACATTTGGTGCTGAGGAATTGCAATCCACATTAAACACATTTCTTTAGGCTAGCATTAACCTGATCCTGTGAATCACTGGGAACAAACCATGCCTCTTGTAGGTGTATTTGTTTATGCTCTCAGAATCTGTAGAAAGGCAGGAGAGCACGGGGAGCTATTTTGTTTCGTTYTTCTGATAGAATTACACAACAAAACTTGTGGACAGCAGTTTTAAAATACTTAGTCACCTACATCCTGCTCACTGTGGTGAGGATTTAGCATTAGATACATTTATGAAAAACGTGATCTAATTCTAGCACATAGGGAAGGTATGCCACCGTAAGGGCAGGATGTTGGCTGATTTTGCCCTGTGAACAATTGCAGACCCGAACAATTGACCACCWTACTTAATGTTTCTACTCAGCTCTGAAGAATATATTGCTTTGTATTTTCCATCATCTCTTAGCATTGTTCTGTCTTGAGCTGCCAAGATGGCAATTCTTGTATTCTCTTCATGAAATTTGTATTTTCTCAGTTCTCCATGTACTTCTCAGGCTCCCGTGTAATGACATTCTCTTTCAGGATGTTCAGTACACAGATATTGACTATATGGAAGCGAGAAAAGATTTTACTTATGACAAAGTGAACTTTAAAGATCTCCCTAATTTTAGAAATTACCTGCATGATGGTGGGCAAAAGTATGTTATCATACTGGTAAGTATATAGTTATTTCTTACTTGTTTCCATTTTAAATTATATCAGGAAAATTATTATTATTATTATTATTATTATTATTATTATTATTATTATTATTATTATTATTATTATTATGATTAACATACATCTGTGTAATTATTACATGTCATGGAACATATCCCATGTTCCGTAATAACTAGCAGTTCCTCTATCTCTCTCTGCACCATCTCTACTTCCTCTCTCCCCTTTTCCTCTGTTTCTATTTTTTTCTCACTTGTAGGATCCTGCYATTAGCACAGAGAGCCTACTTGATGGTAGTCCCTATCCATCCTACGTGAGGGGGGAAAGCAAAAAAGTCTGGATTAATGAATCAGATGGAGTAACACCACTAGTTGGAGAGGTAATTGGAAGTTTATGAAGTTGTTAGTCAATCTGTCGGCACTGCACGTCATTTAATTTTGATCAGGAATAAGATATATTCAAATTTTATGATATGATATGTTTTGGTATTTTTTGTATTTTAGGATTTTTTTTTTACATTAGGTAAAAAGAAAACAGATGTTCTGAGGATTCTTGAGATGCTTTGGCAGGCAACTTCTGTGTATTTTCAGTGGTGACTGGAGAGCCAAYTCCTAGTTTGCACTTTTTAAAAGATCATTATAATACTTTGCAAATTAATCTTCTCACTGGGGCTTGTATAACTGAGAAAGTTTTTGACATAATATTGATTCCTAAGTTAAAAATTCAGAAGACATTGACAACTTTTATCCAAAAGAATAACTCAAATAAATTTGAATATGAGTATTTTAATCCTTCTGTGAYGTAAATAACATTTTAATCAGTTATTTTCCTTTGAATATTGCAGGTGTGGCCAGGAAGAACTGTATTTCCAGATTTCACCAATCCAGACTGCACCAGTTGGTGGATAGAAGAATGCAGAATATATTTTGATCAAGTGCCATATGATGGAATCTGGATTGTAAGTACTTCAGAACATTCATGCTTTGCAGAGAAAGATAATTGACAAGTAAGGTTTATGGAGAGATGTTTTGTTTAAATATGCACTGAATGTGAATCAAGAATCTCTTCAGATGTTCATTAGTAACAACTTGAAAATCCATGTGACATTTGTCTGTCTTTTCCATAGCACTAAACACACTGCACGGAATCCATGCCTTTCTGGTGTCAAAGTTATCTTGCCTTTTGTTAGAAGGGGCATTTGTCCAATGCATTTGACCCTACGCTACRTGTGTACGTGAAGAAACCTAATTCGTGTAACAAATGACTTTGATGTATATGAAATATACAGAAGAACAGCATGTAAAACTGTGGACCAGTAATCAACTGAGGCCCAATGTCAAAGCTATAGTTCTTACACTTGGTTTTATTTTTAATAAACATTGCTTGTGAGTAAGTTATTTTCCCCTGAGACAAAAACATTAACATCACTTGTAGAACCATCACTTTTATGAGAGCAAACTMGAGGGACACCTCCTGCTATTTTTGGTTTTTTGTTTCTTTTCTGGAATTAGCTGTAATTTTCATGATGTAGATGCTGACTCCATGGAGGAAAAGAAAGAGGGAGTCTGTATCAAGCCACATTTGCAAGGACTAGCTGGACACTTTTCCCATGCACTCCGTTGCATACGTGTAATCTATTATACCTTTCACTCAGTCGTTCCCTGGGGTCCTGTGGGGATGGTTCGCTGCTTTCTGAGCTCTGCTTCCTTGGTGTGCTGCCTCCTAGTGATGGTGAGTCACAAGGCAGAAAGGAGGAAAAAACCCTCCTAGAAAAAGGGGTAGGTCACAATCCCTCCTCAGCATAGCAAGAGAGCTGAATGCCTTTTGGCAGCTACCCACGGCGGGAGGAACTGCATCCTTCTTGGAGTCTTGGACTTCATCTTAGCTTAGGACATCCTCAATTCTTTAAACAGAAATGGTAAYAGAGACCTATAATATTAAAGAAGGATAGTCATATCCTCTATGTCTGGCATTTAAGGAGGCATCTTGTATCTTCATATCCATAGAGAGCCAACAGTCATCTGAGGTGTCCCGGCTCATACTGTTCACTCACATAGTTGATCCAGCATTTAGACCTATATTAAAAGCAAACTTAACCAGTTCAGTTCTTCAGCTATACCATCATACCTAATTATATGCTAGTTCAAATTAATTTATCTAAAGAAGGGGAATAAAGAATAAGAATTTTCTTAGAAAAACATAATTGAGGGAACATTACCATATTCTGTGCTTTTTTTGTTTGTTTGTTTTAGGATATGAATGAAGTAGCCAGCTTTGTTCATGGTTCAAGGAACGGCTGTGAACAGAATGATCTAAACTATCCTCCTTTTACACCTCGTAAGTCCCTCTTCAACCGGGAAGTCAAGAAATCAAAATGTTTCTGAGTTACTGTGCTGTCAGCTATAACCACAATATCACAGAATCAAAGAATCTTTATGGTTGGAAAAGACCTTCAAGGTCATCGAGTCCAATTGTAAACTCATCACCACCAYGCCTCCTAAACCATGTGCCTAAGTCCCTCATGATATTAAGAGACTTTATTAGCAATTTTATGCATAGTTTTTGAAYATTACTATTGGCAGCAAATGCAAGTGTACTTAAACCCAAGACAAAGGTGCCACTTTAATAATTCATGAGGAAAAAAGATACTTTTTCCCCAAATCAGTACAGAATTTTATTGTTAACTTACTTAAACCTAATAATAGTATTAATTAATTAACTTCAAATTCTATATTAAGTAATAATTTTGAGTTATCATTGCCAGTACATTGYCAGATCAAATGATTTKGACATTTAGGATGCAGTTATGTAGYCCTTCTTTGCATGAGTGAACCAGTGTCTGCATGAGAAATCTAGAGGGCATTAAGTTAAATTATGTTGAGCTGTATTCATTGCTTGATATATCATTTTAGTAACAAACTAGACAAGTGAAAATGTCATTTCCTCTGACCTCAGACATCAATGTAGGGTTCAAATTAAATTTAAACTTTCTTACTGCACCAAATTTAAACTATATGGTACTTCTGTATTTAAGGTGAAGGAAAAGGTAAGGAATATCTTATGGTAAACTGAAAGATACAGCTTTAATAATGAATACTATGCCATCTCTTTGCTTCCATGCTCATGATAAAGATCCCAGAGAGCTTCGTTTGCGCAAAGATTTAGTGGAAGATGTTGCATTGAAGGTAGCCTGTGATTACTATTTGATCTCCCTTAGACATATATAGACTTTATGAGTTAATAATTCTCTATCCTAAACAAAAACAAAGCARGTTATACATCAGTCTGCTAAATTCTACCAGTAAAGTTGCATTTATGCAAGTTCTAGCAATATTAGGTGAAATCTTATGCTATATGTGTATGTATTTATATATTGATTGCCATGAAATGTGGAAARCTTCAAGGCAGAAAGCTCCTTAGTTAAAGCAAAAATAAATAGCACCAGAAACCTTTAGAACATTATACAATACAGATGAGTGCTTATTGTTTTGCCTTGTGATACTGGGGTTAATATAAACACTAAATGGAAAAATGGACCTAAATATCATGTAGGAAAGAAATGAATGAAAATACCAGATTCAAAGTGAATTTCAGAACTGTTATCTGTGTTCTTTTATCAAAGGTATCGTTGATCGACTCCTGTTTTCCAAGACTATTTGTATGGATGCAGTGCAGAACTGGGGGAAACAGTATGATGTTCATAACCTGTTTGGGTATTCTATGACCTTATCAACAAGACAGTAAGGAATGCTTCTTAATATCTTTAAAAAAGAAAAAAAAATCAGTTTTTCCATAATTAACTAAATCTCTAGTTGTATAATGGTGTGCTGAATTTCTGTGACCATAATTTAGAGAGTCCAAATACAACCAAGGTTGGTGAATGAAACTTACAGAAACCTTCTTTAAGGTTCATATAAGGAACTTAACTATTTTTTTAGCTTTTTTTTTTTTTCTCTTTTCAGAGCCATTGACTCTTTGTTTCCTGGAAAACGAAGCTTCCTTCTCTCAAGGTCTACTTTTGCAGGATCAGGAAAGTATGCAGGACACTGGCTGGGAGATAATGCAGCAACGTGGGATCATTTAAAATGGGCAATACCTGGAATGCTGGAATTTAACCTCTTTGGAATCCCTTATGTACGAAACAGTAACCTGTTATTTCCTTTCAAAACAAACGCATAAGAAAGGCACTGCATATCTGTGATAGCTGATTATCTATTCCAAATTATCTAATCTATATACATGTCTTTTAAGCTGTAAACAAACCCTGTTAGGAGTCTGATTTTAATGTTTACTTCATAGGAATAATTGATTTTAGCTTCAGGCCATTTTCTTATCTTGATCATGTATGTACATGCTTATCAAATATTGCTTTTGCTACAATGTGCGTTCTACTATTTTTCTTTTGTCTTCAAATGCAATAGTAATATTTAATTATAAATAAAATATCCATGGTACTTTTCATGATTTGGTATTCTGATCTTTGGACTGCTTTGCTAATGTATGCATAAAGGTATGCACCAAACAGACAGGTAAACATTTGGCAGAAGGAGAACAATGAGCAATGTTAGCAAGTAGTCAATTTTCTGTACTCGAATTAAAAAAGTCCGTTCTTGTAGACGGTGGTCTATAAATGTGTTTGCAGACCTCTATTTGACTTCACTTTGAAATGTAAATATTTACCTAGCTGCTTCAGATGATGTCTTAGAAATTTGAGTAATTCTGGAGTTGAATCAGAGTGGAACACAAAGCAAATTTAAGTAGGGATGACAGATTTGAAAGATGTCAGTTTTTAGGTAGAAATGTGTTGAATGGCTCTATTACTCTGGCTGATAATTAAGGATGAATTAATGAATTCATCACAGAATTAATCTCATTGAGCTCTGAAAACCACTACTTGAAGATTTTTTTTGTAGAGATTAAAGGTATACTGTAGGTATTGTACTTATTTTATATTCTGTTTCTATTTGAAGATTGGAGCAGATATTTGTGGGTTTTTTGATGACACCACAGAAGAACTTTGCACTCGATGGATGCAAGTAGGAGCATTTTATCCATATTCCAGGAATCACAATACTGAACTGCGCATAGTAAGTTTYACATTGTCTTTGTACATACGGCTTTGCGTTACACTCCCACATTTCCACACACTTCCACATTTCCATTATTATCTTATCCCTAATAAGTTGATAGTTGACTAGTTTAAAATTGGTACAACCTTAATCTCTCATTAAGAAATTCTAGTTACAAAAGGTTTGTTTTCATAGGGGTTAATTATATTCACTGAGGTCTATATTCATTTAACATCCAAGTTCTATCCCCCTTGATCACATCTATAATGAAGGGTACTTACTGCTGTGACCCATCATCCTAAATCTTGGGAAAACCCTCTTATTTACAGGCATGTGGGCAAGGAAGGGTGTGTGGTGCAAAGCAACCCTCTTGGTTTGGTTTCCTGGAGGACCAGGACCTCAGGTCACAGTCTACAAGGCAGAAAGCTTGCAGAGGTGGACCGTTGAATTGTGTGTTTTTGGAGCACCATCTAGCTTCTGCATATCTGATTAGAGTGTTTTCCAAATTTTCACTGAATAAAATAATAGTAAYATATTATTTATTTGCAGCCTCAAGATCCTGCTGTGTTTGGAGCTGATTCCGTTTTGGTGAAGTCATCAAAGCATTACTTGAACATACGCTACACTTTGCTGCCTTACCTGTACACACTCTTTTACAGAGCTCATACTCAAGGAGACACAGTTGTACGACCACTCCTGCATGAGTGAGTTCACTAACCAGACTTTACCCCACTTTTAGTAGGGAGAAAGAATTCAGACRTGTTGAATGCTGATAGGGACTTTCTAAACACACGTATGATTTCTGAAAGGCAGTTCACATTGCAATATGTATAGACATTTTAGACTTTGAAGTAATCAGAAGAATAATTTAAAATATCTATAATTTCTGTATGCATTAATATATTATTTTCAATTACCTAAGAGTTACTACAAAATAGGCAGTTCTAATCATAGACAGCTAATGAAATTATTCTCAGCATGTTAATAGAATTATCGTCACCAGTTATGATAAATAGATGCCTTATAAAATTCATATTGCCTCAGATGAAAGCAGGGTGATTTGTGATGACTTTTGAAKAGTGATTCTAGACACTTAGGAATTTAAAAAAGTAATAATACTCACAATAATATAATTAGTGAATACAATTAATGATGTAGTTTTCCCATTTGTCTAGGTTCTATTCTGATGAAGCCACATGGAATATTGATAAGCAGTTCTTATGGGGTCCTGCGCTACTTATTACACCTGTACTTGACCCAGTATGTTTCACTGCCCTGACATCTACCTCGTAATGAATTTAAAGGGAATAGGGACAMTTTGGGCCACTGTTCTAGTTCTTTYCTTACAGGGAATTTCAGACCAAAATCCCCAACAGCTAGAATTTCTCGAACCTCTATTCCTGTCACTCTTTTTTTCTTTTCCCTTTCAGTCAATTCAGTCATGTAAAGATATTATTATTGAGCTTAAAATGTAGATTTCCCCCACTCACTGCACATGTATTTTYCCCCAAAGTCATGCTCCACCTGCTTTTTAAATTGTAAGGAATAATTCTACCGCCCAGATGAATTAGTAAATTTGCTCTGGCCCTATCTGAACTACTTAGAAAAAGCAAAAAAAAAAAAAAAATGGTGTGACTGTCCTAAGACTCTTAATAAGCCGTTTTGTTTGCTTTTTTCTTCTATCTGCTGCTTCCAGCAAGGAAGCCCAAAACTCAGAGCATGTTTTTATTTCTGTCTAAATGGAAAAYCTTGTTAATTGTGCTATTAAATCAGTTCATCAGCTCTCAGTTTTCTAGGGARTCTAGTACTTCTCTTATTAAATTTTCTTACTGTGAATTTTATTACAATTTTTAGAAAATTTGGGTTATTAGATTAACTTCCCTTCAAATATGAAAGTTGTTTCTCCGTTTGCCTTTCAGGGTGTGGAGGTAATCCAAGCCTATATTCCTGATGCAGTATGGTATGATTATGATACGGTRAGTACATAGGATAATGTGGTGTGGCTTTCTAAATTTCTGTAGGATGAAACAGGGTCGTCAGAACTGCTCCTGGGATGGAGACCTGAAGGAAAGCCTGTAGGAAGGGCAAGTGCAGGGCTCAAAGCCCCACAAAAAGGTTGCACWGATGTGTATAGAATGCTGGAAGTACAAAGACAAACTACATACAAATTTAAGCAAATATCATGTTTGAAATAAAATATCAATAATAATGCATGAAACAGTTTGAAACAAAAACATTATACTAATAACATTTCTTCGAGCCAGCCTCCCCCACTGCAGGGATGATCATTTTAACGGGTGAAAAGGACATTGTTCAGTTTAAAATTTAAAAATTTAAAATCAGTTAAGTACGGAGAGGTGCTGATTTAGACCACAGTAGCATTTTGACCTATGGCTATTTTATTTTTGTGACCTTTGTGACCAGTTTTAGGGGTATTCACGTAACTTAAAATTTTTACCAAAGGAAACAATTAAGTTAAAGCTCAGGCYGTAGGGCAGCATTCATGTCAGTGAGTAACGCGACGTACTCATTTACTTTTGCATCGCTCTTTATAAGGGAGCAAAATTCTCATGGAGGAAACAAYGGGTTGATATGTATTTACCATTGGACAAAATGGGACTTCATTTGAGAGGCGGCTACGTGCTCCCTTTTCAACAACCAGCTACCACGACAAACACGAGGTCAGTTTTAAGAATGTTACTAGAGTAMCAGCAGTCTGTCGTACTTAGTATTTGCACTTTGAAATTTGCAAATTGCTGCCAGTCTTACAGTACAAGGTATTCCGTGATTAACTATGGATTCGTGTGTGTGGACATGTTCTATTTTGCAAGTTTGTCAGGTATTTGAATTCATTTGCATGAAAATTATTGGACGKGGAAATCTTGAGCAACCAAGGACAATTCTGTAATTTCTGCATCCCTGTTTATATTTTTAATGTTAACATTAAAGATTAATGAAGACTRTTTATTTATTGCATATATAAGAGACAAAAATCTTTTTTTTTACAGCCGTACAAATCCTATGGGGCTTATAATTGCCCTGGATGACAATAATGAAGCTTCTGGGGAGCTATTCTGGGATGATGGAGAATCGACTGGTGAGCAGAATAAATGTGACGGCCAAAATTTAAATATTTTGTAGTTTATGCTGCATTTTTTCGGTGAAGTAGTGATTTTGATGAAAGTTTCTGAATGCAAATATAATAATATTAAGAATAATAATTAGTAGTATATTGATCCCTAACTGTAACACTGTCCTATTTTCAATGCCCTTTTCAATGCACTGCAGCTGTAATTTTTCCTCCATCTTTTAGGTACTGTTGACAGGAAAGCTTACATTGCTTATGAGTTCAAAGTCTCCAATGTAAGTATTTTTTTAAAGAATCTTGTTTTCATTTTCAGTTTTAATCAATAATGTCTTCTAAGGGTATCATCTTTTCCCCTCTCCCACACTGTTTGCTAAGAAATATTTAATTAAGTCTAGGAGGTATCATTTTCAAAACATTGTCATACAATGGGATTTAAACCTTTTATTTGCCTCTTATTCTCCTAGTTACATTTAGTAACTAAAGAATCCCTGCTTCCCGYCACATAGTAAATGTAGCAGGAAAATTTATAGAGAAAGAGAACTGTAAAGCACCAGTGACTGTTAAAACAGAATGCAAGACTTTTTGGAATCACAATCACTGTGTTGTTTATGATTCCAGAAAGTTGTAAAACTGAAAAAATAAATCTTTGTTCACTGTAAAATTTAGATGAATTTCTCCAGCGAGTGAGAGAAAAATGTCTGAACCCCCGTAATCCACTTCCCTATTTTTATTCGTGTATTCTCAAAAAGGAATTGCCACTGTTTGGCACAGAAAATTCTGCGTAGCTTTTCTATTCAATATTGCTTAGAAATTTCRTATTATAAGGGTTCTAAATAATATWTTTTTAATTAAAATCCTATCTACTGAAGTTATTATTTCCCATGCCACATTGGCAAAAACAGGACCACAATTCCGAGAGAATGAATAGGAACGTGGAAATACAAGTGTGTGAATAAAAGGGAGAACAAATTCATAAGTTTATTTTTCTTACTTCACATAGCTGGCTATACTTTGCATATGAGAGCTTAATGTTAGAGCTGGTTTCTGCTGTAATTGAATATCAGTTGTCTATAAGGTTGCTGAAGGTTTACTGTGAATGGAAGCTGATGTAAATGCTCAGCAGTAACATRCATAATGGCATATGTGTTATAAGTTATCAATAATCTGATCATCAGTTATTAGTCTGATGTTATCATATAAGTTATCACTAGCCTGATACTAATAATTTATCTGATAATCTGATAATGAGAAATTGTCATTAATCTGATACTGTGCAATGTAACAGGGCCCTAGCTTTACCATAGCATGAGCACTGAATGTTGTCTGTATGACCCAGTAAGACCAGCAGTCTCTCACTAGCAAGATTCCAATAAAATATATATGCTGCCCTGTCACAGATGCCAGYTATCTCTTTCTTATTTCCGAAACCAAAAAGGAAGCCAAAATGGAAGCATGGAGCTTGATGTAKAGAAGGTAATTTTGTAGCCTTTAAGCAAAAATAACGAAACAGATAAAATAAACAAAGGAAAAGACTTACGTTATACAGCACTGCCAAGAATAAATGAGGAAAATGAAATGTAATTCAAAATTCAATTGTGAATTTTTAAAAAAATATAATGTGGTTATTGTATCGTTTCTCAGAATGTCCTACAAATGAATGTTATAAATAACAATTACAATGATCCAAACAACTTGAAGTTTGAAGAAATCAAAATTTTGGGTTTGGTCCGAGAGCCAACGTACGTTACTGTAACTCAAAACAATGCTGTGCAAAGTTCTTCACATAATATCACGTATTATCCTGCAAATAAGGTAAATAATGAGAGAAAAACTGGAATTAAATAGCTCTGGGGTTGTACTAGCTTTATTTTATGTGTTGCAAAGGATAATATTCAGTAATATTGCCGATTCCACAGAATAGACTATAAATTGTACTACAGAAGAAAAGTGCAGTTACATTAAACTCAACTATATGGACAATGGATCTCAATTTTGCTTTCTGTGCAGCACAAAGTTCAGTGTGCATTTACACACATTTATTTGTGTAGCTGTGTTTAACGTATAAGGAGAGGAATAGTTTTATTAGACAAAACAGTATTTACATTTGTAATGATTCTTTGACAGTGGCTAAAAAAGAAAGTGAAGTGTGGCTTTGACAGTTTCTTTATCATTTAGACAGCATTTCTGAGAGGACAAATACAGAGYAGCAGCGACGCAGTGAAGGGATGTGCTGTGCAAGCAAGCCCAATGCTGCTTGTGGGCAGTTTTCATGGAAATACTCGGTCACCTGAAGTGTCATGCTGACATTGATTGGACCCTTCAGTGTACATGGTCTCTATTGACATCATTTTGCGCTACCTATTGCCTTAGTAACTTAAAGTCAATGTATTTTATTTTTTCCTGACCAGTTACACTGAATTTTAAAAGGCTAAGGGGCTGTGAACTTATCTCTACTCCTTGTGTGCTTCCAAAGGATATAGGAAACCTTTTTTTTTTCACAGATCTTATGTGCAGGAATTTCAGATATATGCATTTGTAGAAATGTTTAACACTGCAAATACCCAGATACTTGTGATTAGGTAGGACAGCTTATCATTTCTGCAGTTCTTCCCTTCTGCAGGTTGAGAAAAACACCAATGTGTAGTGGAATTTAATAATTATTCCTCGTTTAATATACRTAGGTCACTCATATAAGAGGACTTCAGCTTGACCTGGGAAAATCATACGCGTTGCAGTGGACTCAGGCAGTCAGTGTCAATGAAAGATTTGATTGCCATCCAAGTCAAGACGCCACAAAAGAAAAATGTGAACAACTTGGTTGCGTCTGGAATGTAAGGAAAACTGATTAGTCCAAACCAAGTGAGAAAAGGCATTTTAAGTATGATAGCTTTGGGTTTTATTTGTTGCAGTGAAAACCAGTTGCTTGGCAGGCTGTGGTCATTGGTCTACCTGTACGAGTAGCTTTATTTACTTCACTGAAACTAGAACAGCTTTYAGCACCTTTTAATCTCCCAAGGCACGTTCAATAGAGCGGCAAATGGTATTTTTTGACGGATGATGCCGAATAATATAAGAGCTATGAAAGTAGAATAGCTGTGAGATCAACATCTTCATGCAACTCTTCTTAACTCCAGCTATAACCTCTTTGTTTTTGTTTTTATTTTGCTATTTGATTTTATCTTGCATACGCATTGAARTGCATTTCCATTAAAATTGACTCCCCTGGAATACAGTATGAATCTCACAATATTGAGTCTCAGGTAAATTTTATCTTTTTGTGATGCTAACTGTTTGTATTCCTGCCTATCGGCTAGATCTAGATACCAAAAATGAAGTTATTTACTGGATAACTTTATTTCTGGATACATATGAGCATATTGCACTTGCGGAGGGGAGCTTTTTGCCACCTGACCTAACAATTGTCCATGTATTTCCATTTGCAGGRAACAACCTCAGACCTGTCCATTCCCTACTGTTATTATAGCTCTGACAACAGTTACTCTGTTGAAGATGTAAAGTATACCTCATCAGGGCTGACAGCTAACCTCACCGTAAACAATATTAACACCAAAGCTTATGAAAATGCAACTTTACCTATTGGAACACTTCGCTTGGAGGTGAAGTATCATGACAACAACCTGCTGCAGTTTAAGGTAATTTTGCTCTGGAATTTCTACAAGTTTATATTATTCCACTGGTGTAAACAGTATTTTATTTATCAAGATAATGTTTAAAGTCAATTTTGTATTATCTGGATACTGGAACTCTGGCCTAAATAGGCTTCTCCTCTWAAAAAAATATATATTTATTATTCCTCTTAGCACATATCTTTTCCCTGGTAAGAACTTTTAAAATGAGATTGTGTGAATCAAGGATATCATGTCAATGTATATATGCARTGTCAAGTAGCAACTTTATAACGGCAATCTTCGATAAATGCAGGAATRGTGCTTCAATTATTACCTTGAATTATTGAAAATGTGCCTCCTGCTGGTGTTTTCTATGTCAGTATTTAATGTAATTTTTCATCCACAGATTTACGACTACCAGAACAAACGCTATGAGGTTCCAGTACCCCTAAATCTCCCTAGCACCCCAATGAGCAAAGCCGAGAATCGACTTTACGAAGTATCAGTTCACAGAAAACCATTTGGCATCCAAGTGCGACGCAGAAGCACAGGAACTGTTATGTAAGCCATGGTTACTTTTTTATTTCGTTTATGTTTGTTAACTATTTCCAAACCACACCATTTTATTGCCTGGCATGTTTTAAATGTCCCGAGATTACTATCCACCTAACAAAATGATATGTCTGTCGTATGGCAAGCAGGGATTGCTTGGTCTTTGCATATACGTAAGAATATTCACCCAGGGAAGATGCAGAATGTGACCTGAGAAAGATCCTGTTTTTTCTCAAGCTGGCTCACTGACAGTACAATTCTCAATTATCTAGGAAATCCAACGATTTTCTACAGTTCTAATATTTTTCTTAGGTGAAAACAGTATTTTTGCTGATGGGACTTCATCCATATATTGTTTTTATTTTTCGGGAGGGAGGCAGTAGTGGAGAGAAATCTAGGAATATAAAAACAGAAGAAAATTATGTCTCAGCTAGTTTGCAGGTGGGTTTTAGTAGTATGACAGTTAATAAATCTAGCAGGAGTTTCACTTCTTAATGAAGTCAGAAATAGAAAGCAGAATGCGACCGTAGTTAACCGCTGTACGTCATAGGTTTTGGTTCCAGTTCCAGTTAAAAATATTTCATTTCATTCCTTAGTAAAATGAACTGCATTTTGAATTCCTTTTTGCCCACTGGAGTAATTATTCATGTCATAGTTCAGTCCCCCGGAACTATGTCATTCATCAGAACAGTAATTCAGTTTTTAACAACAAAGAAGCTGACTTGCMAATATTATTTTAAAATAATCTGCACCAGAAAATGTCCATTAAACTCTTAAAAAGAATTTTTTTTTTTTTAAACTATATCTGATATAGCACCAAAGATGAATAAATGACTCATGATTAGGAAATGTATTCACGCTTTCCTGAGAAAGAAGGTTGRCTTTGAGTTACACACAACATTGAAAACAGCTTTTTTTGTTCTTTTTTTAACTTCTTTTTTTTTTAACTTTTTCTGTTTTAGCTGGGATTCTCAGCTACCAACTTTTACGTTCAGTGACATGTTCCTTCAGATATCYACCCGCTTGCCATCCCAGTATATATACGGTTTTGGGGAAACTGAACATGCCACATTCAGGCATGACATGGCCTGGCACAGCTGGGGAATGTTCTCACGAGATCAGCCGCCCGGAGTAAGTGGAAACAAATTTCAGTTTTGATTTCTTCACATTTGGACACTTTTTGCTTCATACTAATCTCTGCTGATTGGCCAACTGTGATCTGTCATCCAAGGCAGATTTTGCCCGTGTTCCTGCACCAGTRATGTTCCGATAACGTAAAGATCATCCTTTGAGTCTTTAGTCCTCTCTTATGATTACAGTGACCGGTATTAGTGATCAGTGAACCTAATCTACAGCAGGGCTTTAAAGTCCACTGGAAGTCAGTGGGTACCAGACACGTTATTAGCTTTGGTCATATTTATTGAGGCTATCGATTTTTTTTTTTTCAGTCACTGCAGTCTTCCCTAAACCAACCATGACCTATAAACCATCTGACATTGCCTGAGTCAGATAATGGAGGTCAATAAATGAGTTAGAAATATCATCATATTGATTTTTTTATATATATATATGTGTGTATATATATATAATACATATATATATATAGACTTCTCAGTGAATTATTCTGAAAACTAGGCAAAATCCCACAAATCTGTGATCAAAGAAGTAGGACATACAGAAGTAAATCAAAAATCCTAGGCCTACGTGTATGAATGTATAACTCTCTGTGTAACACAATGCTTTCAGTTTCAGGATATTAGTAGTGAAATAACAGTGCCGTATTGTATCTATAATTTCCAGTTCAGGATTTGAAAAGTAAATGAAAAATAAGATTTACCTACTAATGTTTGAAAAGAAGAATATTTCATRTTAGTGATTTTTTAAAGGCATTAATACATTTGCTTTCCTTCTCATTGAAGGAGTCTGAGTCAGACTGACCTCAAAATCTGAAGAAGAAAGTATGTTTTCTGAGAATTTAAATAAATAGCGTTKTATGATTTCGAAGTTTATTTGTTGAATGTTCGGCAGTTGTGCCTCTGATCATTTATTACTTTATTAGCAGATGTTATAAACTGGATGCTTGCAATGTTTCTCAGTAGAAAACAGATTATTTCTTTTGCAGTATGAGTTGAATTCGTATGGTGTTCAGCCATTCTACATGGCTCTTGAAGAAGATGGCAATGCCCATGGAGTTCTCTTGCTTAACAGCAATGCAATGGGTAAGCAAACAAAATACTTTCTTTTCTCAATGTTTTATTTCTTTCTTTATTGGCATGAGTGGCTTATCCAGGCATACCTTTCCTTATTTCACTTCCTCCGTTTTCAGATGTGACATTCCAGCCAACCCCTGCTCTGACATATCGCACGGTTGGAGGAATTCTGGACTTCTACATGGTTTTGGGCCCAACMCCAGAGCTTGTTGTTCAGCAATACACTGCAGTAGGCTTTCTTCTTCTGTTGCAATTTGCAACCATGTTTTTGTTTGTTTGTTTTTGCCTTTTTTTTTTTTTTTAAAACTCATTTGCCAGAAATATTTCCTTTCTTGTTTGGTTCCAGCTGATTGGACGACCGTTCCTGCCACCCTACTGGTCGCTGGGGTTCCAGYTATGCCGCTATGGATACAGCAATGACTCTGAAATCGCTGAGCTCGTGTCTGAAATGAAGGCAGCTCAGATACCCTACGTATGTTGATAGGGGGTTGACTTTTTG
The DNA here is from genome assembly GCA_003342815.1 of Eudromia elegans. Classification (NCBI taxonomy): domain Eukaryota; kingdom Metazoa; phylum Chordata; class Aves; order Tinamiformes; family Tinamidae; genus Eudromia; species Eudromia elegans. The sequence goes on along the minus strand of PTEX01000304.1, from coordinate 754,606 downwards.
ATGATGCTTGAGCTTCCAGCTTCAGACTACTGTCAATTTAAATCAGTAAAAAGCAACACAGCCACAGAAGAAGAGAGGGCACTCTATGTTTTATGCCATAGCAAAACATTTCTATGATCTTTGTGGTCTGACTCTTAAAGGCATGCTTCGTTACCATGCCTCTGAGCACTGTAGCACTGACAATCTGCCTGGTAGCACATTCAGCTTCAGGGCTGCTTGAGCTCCCCTGTGATCCCTTAGCCCTTCCATACCGTGAGGAAGACATCCAAGAATGCAATTTTCAGAAGCCAGTGTATTAGGTAGGAAAGTCATCTTACACAGGCCTACTTCTAGCCTTTAATGTTTTGAAGACTACAGAAACTTGTCTCATATATGGGAATTCATGGTCAGGTCCTCTCAAGGTTGTGCGTATGAGCTTCTCTTGCCATTAAAAAGAAAAMCAAAAGCCCTTTCTTTCAGAACACAGCTTGATCAGAACAGTGTTGTGGTATTTTCAGTGTATGTAGTGTAGGCCAGTAGCTTAGAGATTACAGTATTTGCAGTGATGGGTGATGGGGTTGGTTTTGTCTTTGAAGTATGACTATGTGAAACCGGCCTTCCACCTCCAACATCCAAGTCAGCTGCTGGGAGTAAAGGAGAGTTTCTGCATTTAAGACTTTGCCCAAAATGGGCCACATAGGTCGTTATCACACCCCCCCCTCCAAGAACCATCTGGAGGCTCTAGACGATCATTGACTCCTGCAGTGCTGGGTGTGAAGGCGTAGGGATTAACAGGAAAAACAAGGAGGAAAGGAAAGTWAAGCAGTGCATTATTCTGTTCTGACACAGCTGGCATGGTTTGCTGCTCGGAATGTCACAAAAGCACATAGACCTAACGAAAAACATACTTTAATTTAAAGTGGCATTTAATTTTATATGTAATTAGCAAAAATGGATCTCGATATRGAACAGTGGATTCCAGCTGTTTCTATACCATATGTGGTAATATGTATAGAGTTGCTGTGCTTTTTCTATATGTACAAAAATATATGTACATGCACATATAGGTACAAATCCTTTTTTTTTTTCTGTCATGTATGTCTACTTTCAGAATAAATATTGCAATGAAAGCTTATTTTTATATTGGATTTACCATGAGGTTACCTCAGTGCATTCATCTGATATCCTTAGCTCAAAGCTGCAGTAGATTCCAGTTTCACATTTCAAAAATTCAGTAGTTTGATATTAGTTTTTGTTAATAGACTATGAACACAGATCAGAAAAAGGAGGAGGGGAGAGAAGCCCCTTACATTATTTTTTTCTGTGAATTGCAGGATGTTCAATACTCAGATATCGATTATATGGAACGACAAATGGACTTCACCCTTAGTCCACGCTTTGATGGATTACCAGCTCTAATAAATAAAGTGAAACAAGAAGGAATGAGATTTATCCTCATCCTGGTTAGTGTTGTGTTCTGGCTTTAAATTACAATATATCWTTGCAGAATCCAGAATACGTTTAACAGCATTTAAATGTTTGTCTTCTGAGCACAAAGGTAAAATTTTGTTATAATCAATTTTAGGATCCAGCCATAGCTGCAAATGAAACCGATTACCTGGCTTTCACGAGAGGTGTGAATGATGATGTCTTCATAAAATGGCCCGACAGCAATGATATTATATACGGAAAGGTACTGCTCTTTAAAAAAGCATAAGACAGTAAAGGTATATATTGTGTATATATATATATACACATATGTATAGATAAACATTATGTCATTTTCAACTCCAGAAAAAAAATTCAGGGAAAAAGACTTGTTCATTTCAGAATTTAGATGACATATTCAGAGTTACAGAGTGAAATGCCTTTAATTTGTGTTGTCATTGGAATWTATAGGTATAAAAATGGCCTCAGATGTTAGCTGTTGGTACCCATTTACATTCAATATGATTTAATTATTTTAATATATTTTCCTTCCTACTAGGTCTGGCCAGATCTTCCCAGCGTAGAAGTYAATGACACACTGGATCATGAGATCCAAGTGCAGGTAAATGTTGATGTGATTTGGTTAGTGACACAAAAAGAGAGGGAGCAGCACATTATTTAATAAAGTGAACTACCTTAGGCCAAGGAGGAGGATGTAGAAACAGTCCAGCCAGTTCTACTAGAACTAAATCTAAAAAAAAAAAAAGACACAAAAAAGTGATTTTTTTAAAAATTACAAATCCATCATTTTAATAGTGTGAAGCTTTCAATGCAATATTTTATATTTCTACTCCTTTTACAGCTCTATCGAGCACATACTGCCTTCCCAGATTTCTTCCGCAATTCCACAACTGAGTGGTGGAAGAGAGAAATCATAGAGTGCTACAACAATCCACACAACGCATCAAGGAGCTTGAAATTCGATGGCTTGTGGATTGTAAGTGTACATTTTTTCCTATTTCCAGGAGTTTTCTTTATCTTTTCATCATGAGCTCAAAACCGAATAAAATATGATTGCTTTAGGTTCTGATGTCTTTGAGGAAATAAAGATGCAGACATTTAAGATTAAGACATTATGAACAGTCTAYTAAGGATTTTTTTAATAGCATCATTACTTGTCCTAATTTTCCCTATCGAAAAGTGTTATTCCTATCAAATCTTCATTATCTACCTTTTGACCTGAGTATTAGCTACTTCATAATGATATTCTTCTATTGGTACCTATAGCACAAGCTTCTTTTACAGTGGGAGACAAATATTTTCTACCATATAATTTCCGTGAGACAAAATGAGTTAAATAAGAGATTTAGTTGGTTTCTCAAATCAAATGTAATTGCACTAGTTGTGAAACCTTTTTAGTAGTAATATACTGCTATGCAACATTCAGAGAAGTCTACGGATCCAGTAGGATATTTGGTGTTCTTGTTTACAACTGCAGCCAGAGGACTATAGGCATTGAAGATACATACGGTCTTCTCAGAATTCAGAGATAGAGTGTGTTCTGAATTTGGTACTGAGGGATTTTCTCCTCAGATTTATACTGATTGATACAGAAATGCTTTTCTTGGTCCTGAAAATCAGAGCTGTCAGTTAGCAAGTTGGAAAAGAAAATTAAATATTTACAGCAAACTACCCAGAGGTAGAATATGTTCCTCTCACTCCTTTAGGCGCCTTAGAAACATCACACAGGTGTGCTGACAAGCACAGACACCAGCTGTATYCCAAAAAGGCCAGTTTGTGCTGGAATACACCACACTACAGGGACCCTATCAAGACCATTGGTAGCAAAATTAATYACAGTGTGGCTGTATGTTTTTCTCTGCTAGACACTAGTAGAGAGATGCTCTCAGAATTTGAATTAGGCTCTTTATTTCTTTATGAAATATTAAAGCTCTAGGCTCCTCTTTGAAAGAAGGACTGTGTCACCTTCTGCTGGCCTGTTCTCTCCCCAAGAGTTTTCCAGCTTGCTCAATTGCAGGTTCCCATTCACAAACCAGTTGTGCAATGGAGTACAAGCAGTGTCCAGGCATGGGGGAAGAGAAGGGTGGGAAGAGCCTTTCAGAGGCAGCTCCTGCCCGTGTTGAGTGTCACTGTGGAGTTCACTGACTAAGAGAAAGAGAAGGAAGGAGGCTTGAGAGCCTAGTGAAAGTGATAAGGACACCACACAGAAAATAAARGAGATAGTGAAGTTCATTCTTTGAGTATCAGCTTCAAGTTTCCATGTGGATCCCTGATAGCCCTGTGTTTTCAGAGAGTGTTTCTAATAGAGAAATAAAAATTTATAACTATTATACACTAGAATGSTCCTCTGAGAGAAATCTCTGCTTTTCTTTTTCTCTTTTCAAGTACAACTGTGAACCTATATTGAGAAAATGTAGCACGGGAGGCAAAACAAATGCAGCCGCTCATGTTCCTGAGAAGTTTCACTGTGCTGCTCTTCTGCAATTTAGGATTTAGTGTGTGTCGTACAATGAGACCAATAAAATTACCTTTGCTTTTTGCTTTTAGGATATGAATGAACCTTCGAGCTTTGTTAATGGTGCTGTTTATGGCTGTAGAGATGTCCAGCTGAACTTTCCACCYTATATGCCCCGTAAGTACTATCACTGCTCAAAACAGTTGGTTAATATATAATTTCTGATATAATGTGTGTGGCACAAATGATTAATGTTAGGTAGATAAGGCAGTAATTGAATTCCTAAATAAAAGTAGCTCTGTTTTCGAAGAATAGTATTTCAATTATTAGTATGTTTTCAAAGACTAACTCCTATCTATTTTGGTGAGAATAATGAATAAGAGCAGAGTGGCTGGAGAGATGCATGGCAGACAAGGATCTGGGGGTGTTGGCCGACAGCCAGCTGGACGATGGTGCCTTGAGTTGCACCAGGAGAGGTTCAGATYAGATACTAAGAGATATATCTACATGGAAAGAGCAATCAAGCATTTTGGCTAACCGCCTGCATAGGGAGTTTGRTATCTGTTTTATATCTAGATCCTTTGCTTTGGAGACGATCGAGAATGTGGTCCCCAGAGTTTGGCCTATTTGTCTCCACCAAAGAGTGAAATTAATGAATAAAAATTTAGAAATATCCTCATGTTTTCCCTCTTGAATAATTATTTACATGTAAAAACGTAAGTTTACATGTAAAAACTTGGCATTCTTAATATGGTTTTACTTAATAACTGGTGTGCTGTGGTAATAATTAYCAATACTCTATGAGAATACTTTTGTTGCTTACCATTGTCTTTAATTATGATGCATCATTCCTCAGGATTTACYAGAAAGCTGGTATTCAGAATATTCCTCCCAGTTTCTGCTTATRTGGGGGAGACAGCTGTTTTAACAAACATTTACAATGTTTTTGGAATTAGTATATATTCTGTTGACCTTTTGAGCCTCTTCATTACAGATACCAAGAACTGCTTTATTAATATGCTTGCAGACACAGATATCTACCCAGTAGTACTAGGAACAATCAATTTCAGAGAACTCAAAGKGTTGTTCATGTAGAAATAAATAAATGGCAGTATAATTACAAAAAAGAAAGAAAACACCAAAAGAGATTGTGAAAATTAACAGAAAGTTAGTAATTGAAATTATTGTTGCATGGTAATTATTCAAGTAGAAATGTTTTCATTCCCTCTCCATTAGGTTTAGCCTCTAGATCAGAGGGACTAAACTCAAAAACTCTGTGCATGGAGGGTCAACAGTATCTCTCGGATGGTACTCCAGTTAGACACTACGATGTCCATAATCTTTATGGATGGTCGCAAACAAAACCTACCCTAGAGTAAGTTGGATTACTTTGTTATTTCCTTAATACGTTACAAATGAATTATCTATGTCTATATTGTTAAGACCAAAACTTTTACCAGTTTATTTAACATGGTTAGAATTTTTTAATTTTCATTTCTATATCTTCATTTCTTCAGTTCAGGTAAAAAGAAGGTTGAAAAACAATGCTGTAGCATGGTATACCTCTGGATATACTGAAATGTTCTTTTTTAATGTAAATTGTCTCCATAGGCTTCCCTTGTAATCATGTATTTTCTCAGTTTCAAGACAAACKTTTTGACTTGGACGTATATTTCTTAACATATTTCTTAATGAATAATATCCAAGGCTATTTAGCCACTGCTGATATATCACTTCAACTGGTTCTTTCTTAGCTATGAGATCTGTTATCTGCTCAGATCAGAAAATGTCTGATTCAATATGGTTACTTGTAGACAAATCTACACTGTATCATCTTTTCTTTGAAATAATTATGGATGAAAGACTTATTTGGAAAGTCATATTATACTATCAGGTTGAATACTTATGACACTTCTGTTTTCCCCCCTACCATCTTCTTGGTCCAAATTTTGTTTTAATTATTTTCAACTGTTGCTGTAAATTTTCTGGTATTGTAATAATGGATCGATGTGCCCTAGATTGTGTCATATAACCTGTCAAAATGTGTAATCTCATACAGTAATTAGCCTTAATTGAACGCCTCTATTTTAGCACTGTTCCGTGTTCACTTTCTAACCATAGGCTGGCCACACAGAATGACASTGGATTGCAATACAAAGCAATTCTTGATTGGATGTATTAGGCTCTTAATAGTCACAAGAGCAACATAGCTGCACTTTGCTACAGCAAGAGAAGTCATTAGATTTATTTACGCTGTCGTGCATATTTTTTTGGTTATTTGGATTCTTCTGAAATCTTTGTCCTSTCCTATTTTCAACGTTAGTGCCTTGCAGAACGTCACAAAAGAGCGTGGAATTGTTGTTACTCGTTCTACGTATCCCAGTAGTGGAAAGTGGTCAGGACACTGGCTTGGTGATAATACTGCAGCCTGGGATCAGCTCGCTAAATCTATTATTGGTAAGCAGAAGGGAAAGGATGTGTAATCAATTTGTTTGTTCTGTGCAGTAAGTTACTCTTGATTTACTTGCTTTTAATAGTCATGTGCTTTTACCTAAAATTACCCAATTAAGCAGACAGAATTCATGGTCAATTCCTTTTTGACCTTTTCTTTTTACTGCCCAATACAAAACTCTCCTCAGCTCCTATAGTAATTAGGTTTGGCTGTATCCTGCACTGAGTGTTCTGTTTGCTGCTGTGTTCAACTACTTACCACACACGTTATCCCCCCTCACATTTTTCGGCCCATTCAAGGGATCCTGCCCCTTCTTGCCAACATCTGTTCGCTTCTGAAGAACCAGCTCTCTGGTCTTTCAATAAGGCAATAACCTGACATATTRGTGACACTGGGGAATGTCTGTATTTCAGTCCTTATTATGTACGAAACAGTTAACTTACCAGAGATAACAAAGCAGTTCTTGTATTATTTTTTTCATTGCAGGTATGATGGAGTTCAGTCTCTTTGGAGTATCTTATGTAAGCTAAAGTCATTACCTTTTATTATATTATATTTACTCAGTATAATAATCAAGAGCACTGTATCCAGCTCTGGGCTCCCAGTACAAGAGGGGCATGGAACTACTGGAGYGAGTCCAGTGTAGAGCTATGAGGAAGATGTGGAGCATCTCTCCTACGAGGAAGGGCTGAGAGAGCTAGACCTGGTTAACCTGGAGAAGAGAAGAGAGGAGAAGGATGAGGGGGAATCTTATCAGTGTGTACATATACCTGACAGGAGGGTGTCAGGGCAGGGCCAGACTCTTTTCAGTGAAGGAACTGGCCATAAATTGAAACACAGGAAGGTCCATCTAAAAAYGAGGGAAAACCTGTTTTCTGTGAGAGTGACAGAGCATTGGAACATGTTATGCAGAATCACTACGGAGTCTCCTTTCCTGGAGGAGGTATTCCAAGGCTGCCTGGATGCAATCCTGTGCAAAATGCTCTAGGTGACCCTACCTATGGGGAGGGTTGGACTAGATGGTTTCCAGAGGTTCCTTCCAACCTCAAGCATTSTGCATGATTCTGGGACAGTATTCCAAACGGATTATTTTCTCAATTTTCAGACAGGAGCAGATATATGTGGCTTCTTTCAAAATGCAGAGTATGAGATGTGTGTTCGCTGGATGCAGCTGGGTGCCTTTTACCCGTTTTCAAGGAATCACAATGGGAAAGGAACAAAGGTGAGTCAGGCCCTTGCTAATGCTTGTTCCCCTTGCAGTGTACYTGAGCAGAGCAGCCAGAACATCTCACCAAGAGGCCAGTCTCTCCCCTCAAATGAACTAGAAGGGAACACTCTTATGGCAATATACTTTAAAGGAGCAAAACTGACTTTAATGCTCTCATACCTATTTGTTCRTAATCAAAATAATCCTAACTTGTTCATAATCATGGCAAATTAGAACATGGAACTGTGGAATGAGGTGCTTGGACAGCATCTCATTGGTATTTGCCAGTTTTCCTTGTGAGACATTAAATTTCTTGTTTCTTTTTAYGTAAAATAGGTCTTTAAAGAAAGTGAGAACAAAAGTATCTAAATACTTTGGATACAGTTCTAAAGTATGTAGAACTGTGTTGGCTAAGTAATGTATTGCAGAAATCCATAAAACAAGATAACTGGAAAGATGAAAATAGCTAAAACATCATWATATTATAATTAAAGCTTAAAGTCTGGTAGAGTACAGTCTTTATACAGGTCTTKATATCAATAATTCCATCCATGATCTAGTGGATTTTAGCCTGCTTTTGAAACGCAGTGTACTCCATCTTGCTGCAGCACACCTTCTGGTGGGCCTTTTAGAAGGGAAAACAAAAGTAAAAACAGACAGACAGATACCAGGTTATCACGTTGCTTCTGGTCTTACTCAGTTTCCCAAGATGTTCAATATATTCATATATATTTAATATATCCAATATATTCAAYAGAGGCTGAAAGTGCACTGAAATTCTCACTAGATCTTCATTCCCTTAAAAACTCCTGAGTGCTGCCCTGAAGACAAGAGGGATGATACATCTCTCTCACAGTCACTTGAGTTTGCATTGAATATTTCCAAGTATTTTCTCTAGGTTTTTTTCTCCTCTTCTCAGTCTTCTGGTTTCCCTGCTTGTGGCTGCCAGTGCCACCTACTGTTTTTACTACCACTTTACTCTCAAAGGATAAGTGAAGAGCAGGGCTCTAAATGACAGGCAGACAAGGAGTTTGAAAGAGTTCAAGTCAGTTCCCTCTGTCACATGTTGCTATTTTGATTTTGATGTGCATTTGAGAGTTGCTGCTACTACAGATTATATGAATTTATAAGTGAAGTATAAGGTGAAAAGAAAAAAAAAGATGCTAAACACGAACTCCACTATAAACATCAGCAAATTCTTTAATCCGTTTTATTTTTTGTTGCTTCAAAACAAAACCATCTGATTTGAATAACGACAGTCTCTTCCTTTCTTTCTAGAGGCAAGATCCTGTTGCCTGGAATTCAACATTTGAAGGCATTTCCAGAAACGTGCTGAACATCAGATACACCCTGTTACCATACCTCTACACATTAATGTATGACGCCCATGCTCACGGAAGCACTGTGGTCCGCCCCCTGCTACACGAGTAAGGGCCACTCTTTTTTCTCCATTAATCATGACTTCCCATAGTCATAAAAATTAATGTTTTTTCCCTCAATAATTATAGCATTTTTTTTCTTTTAAAATTTGCATGAGACTGAGAACACAAGGCGTCCATATCAAGACACACTTCAACAGCACTACTCTRTTTCACAGGATGCAAATATTTCACAATTTGAAAATATGCTTATTGGGGATTAATGTGTAAATATTAAGGCATATGGACATATGTAAAATCAAAAAGCAGAAGTAGCRAAACAACTGGATCAGATTTCTAAGCTGAAAAATTGAGAAAGAGGGAGGCAAGGATTTGCTGTAAAACATGAGGACTTGGCCTCAAAATGTAACATGTTTTGGTCAAAATTATATAGCAGATTTTTTTTAAAAAAAGACATGTTTATGAAAGTCCTGAGGCCTTTTTTTGTACCTGGTCAGACAGTATRTGCACAGGTTTAACTTTTAACACTRATGATGAAGTCTAATAACTAAATGTTTGTCTTCTACTAACAAGCCTTGAACTGTTCTCAYGTATTGACTTGGTTATGTCAAAGTACATAAGAAAGAAATGTCACAAATCAGATAGTGGTTCCCAGTCTGGCCAGTGTTTAATTTTGCTCTTACTAATACTCACCAAGCAAAATCGATCTTTTGGGTACAATAATCTAAATTTACTAGGAGTAGCACAAATAAAATTGAACAAGGAGTAGATTCAATTGCCAAAAMCAAACCAACAAAAGCTTAAATAGGGAAGCATTTTGTAATATCAAAYGTCTCATAGTTGTGTTGTTACCTTGCAGATTTGTGGAAGACAAAACAACGTGGGAAATATATAAACAGTTTCTGTGGGGCCCTGCACTGCTCATCAGCCCCGTACTGGAACCGGTAGGTCTTTGTGAAACACTTTAGGGTTTATGTACCTGCAAGTGTTAAAGACACTTTATTCCAGCATTCACGTTTTGCCTGAGTAAATGTGACACAAAAATSTTTGCTTCCAGGGTGCTGTGACAGTGAGTGCTTACCTGCCGAACGCCCGCTGGTACGACTACTACACCGTGAGTAATGGTAAAGGCTGCGCAGACCCCAGCACGGGGTGCTGSGAACGGTGCAGAACCAGCTCACCAGCTCTTACCGATGCAGCGGTCGCGACTGCTTGGCTGATTTCTTAATCAAAACAATCTTAATATTCAGATATATAAACAATTATAGCTTTCATTCTTAAAAAAAAAGTGTARATCAGAAGTGATTCAACGTGAAGACTAATTTTTGTTTTGGTTTCCTTCTGCATTTATAGGATGAATTCATTGGCTTTAGGGGACAATTCAGAAATTTATCAGCTCCTTTGGAATTTATTAACCTTCATATCCGGGGTGGTTACATCCTTGCTACGCAAAGCCCTGCTAATACTACTTTCTACAGGTATGATAAGATTCATAATTGTTTTTTAAAAATTCATTTCAGTTTGTTTTCTGTTTTTAAAAGCAAATATCTAATTAAAGCTATGGAAAATAAATTGCACATTAGTTATATGGYGGAAGCTTGTCTTCTGGATTCCTTGGTTCAACCTGGGAGAAGTAGAATTCTCTGATTTTAATTTAATTCCATATAAATATCAGCAGCCCTGAGATTATCTACATATGTGATAGCACATTATCCTCATGGTTATGTTTTCATTTTGCTTTCCTTCTCATGGCTTCCTTTAAATTTATGCTATGACTAGTATGAATGATAGATTAAACTGCATACAATACCTGTAATGTAAATTAAAACAAAGGGGAAACAGGTTCTTCTGTTTTTCATAGCCGAAAAAATCCACTGCAACTTATTGTTGCTTTGAACGACAGTCTGCTTGCCCAAGGTCAGCTTTACTGGGACGATGGGGTTCGCATTGGTGAGTACGGCGTTCCTTGTTTTCCGAGTAAACCACCCTAATCCCAAGTTTTCAGTGCGTAATTTTTGTCTCTCTTGAGACAAGAGCTCAGGAAGGCTAGTTCTAGTTCTGTGAGTGCTAATGTGAACGGTATTTTCTTCAGACATTTGTACAAAGAGTGTGCAACAAGGCACAGGAAACTTGCATGTTTAAAGAAGACCAGAACAAAAATATAATAAAATGATATTTATTCTGATTTATACCCCATAATAGTTTTATTTAAAGAATTCATATTTTTTTTAAAATAAATTGTGTCCTGACCCAAGGACAAAATATATGATAAAAATGTTTTCTCATATAGTATAACCATAGTGGTTAAGTAGGAAGCTTTAACTAATTTCTTCAATATTAATAAATCTAAACTATCTTCAGATAAGAGATATTTAGAAATATCTTTTGTATTAATGTATTATCCTTGTAATATTACTCTTGATAATATTATTATCCTTGTAAAACCTATCACCTGAGATTTCTATAAGGAACACACATAGCTGTTATTTAGCATAATGATGTGCTGGGAAGTCTGTAGGACGCTMTCAGTGTATTTGGAGGTGCTTCAGCTGCATAACCACCTGGTTTCACTGGACTCTAGATATTATGACTATGTTCATGGTAGGTTTATGATAAAAGAAATCAGCACTGACCACATGGGATTTCTATGATCTGTTTTCTCTAGAGCAGGAAGACACCTAAAATTCCTCTCGTTACTTGAGTTCTCTTGGTACTTAAGAAATGAGCTGTCAAGATATACAACACTGATGTTAAAGAAGCCTCAGGATATCATGTTTTGAGACAATGAATACTTTGGACATGGAAAATCACTTCTTTAGATGGAAATAATTTTCTCTTGCTGATCTTAGTATCCTTAATCTTCCTAATGCTTTTTTTTTGCCTTTCTTTGCATTTTTCTCTTTCTTTTTTTTTTAAATTTTTGACCTTATTTAAATAGTATAGGGTCCAACAAGAATGTATTTTTTGCCAAAAAGCATGTTTTCTGAAAAGTTCCAGAGTTCTGTTTTCCATTTACACAGATAGACATACCGTATGCATGTAGATAGTATGCAAAACACAAGTATGACTTTTTTGGTATTAAGGTGAGGATCAAGTACGTTTTAATYTACTTTATTTTTTAACAGATGCATATGAAGATGGTATATATTTGCTAACATCATTTAGTGCTAATCAGGTATGTAATATTATGTCACAGTTTTTGCTTACTTTGGATGAATATTATTATATATTTAACCAAGATATTTTACTTGGGATATTTTTGTTATTTAGGTAGCCCACCACAATATTAATTTGCTGGGATAGAACAGTGCTTATTTAGTATCATGAGGACATGGTCAATCAAAAAAAAAAAAAAAAAAAAAGTAGAGCATTGCAATAAAATTTACCTATATATCCTAGAAGGTTAAAGAAGGTTAAACTCATTTTGCAGGAGTCATCAGTATAAATCAGGACAACTTAATTCTGTTTCAATGGGGTCATCTCTCAAGTGTGCATATATATGTATTAGGTGGCTAGTTCAGCCTGAAACCTCTAAGACAGGTATTAGTTCATATTCCCGGATATAGGATTCCGATGGAACACTAGGCAGTAGTTCATCACTAGCCTGACTCAAATCCCAGGTGTGCACTTTTGCCATGTTTTCTGATATATGTGAAAGAACTAAGMAGCAGTGTATTTGGCCAGGATCTAATACCATTAATACCAAATCATATTAAGAATAATTTTTTAAAACACAATAACWTATCTATTTTAGCTTCTTTATAAGTGTGGGATCTATTTGTGACATTACGATTTTGGATATAATTTTGAATGTACGTTTATTTCATAAATGATTTTATAAAATGAAAACATGCACCAGTTCAAAATCAAGTAACTAAAAGCACTGTGGTATTTTGCTAGTTGTGTAGTCAGAGTAACTCTTAAAGATAATCTACTAGTCTAATTATATTAATGAATTTTAGACTATCGGTTCATGTATTTTTAAAGCCACATGATCAGGTGTATGTATCTGTGTACGAACAAAATCTACAGCATCAAATTAGATAAAGAGAACCATTTAAAAAATAAAAATATCTGATCTGGAGTACAGCCACAGCCTGAGCCAATAACGTTACTTCAAATTTCCAAAGAAAAAGAGCAAACTGTCTCAGCATTCATGCTATTTCCGCAGTGTTTAGATACATTAAGACGGCCACCTCACAAAAGCCAAGCCTTGCTGACAGAAAAGGAAACTGGAATTTATGCTGGAAAACGTCTTTTCCTTTCAGAATGTCCTAGAGATCAAAGTCTCACACCAGGGTTATGCTGATCCAAACAACCTAAAGTTCACTGAAATTAAAATCTTGGGAGTGATGTCAAATGTTCAGAAGGTCACAGTGTCACAGAAGGGGGAAGCTATTGACTCCGCTCATAGCCTCAACTATAACGTTACAACACAGGTGAGTAGACAATTTAAGGGGAAAGGCCGTTTTCACAGTTCCTTGTGTGTTCTTAAACAGTCAGAGCTCAGCTGTAATATTATATTTAATAATATTTCTTTACCGCAACAAGAACAGTGGTGTATTAAAGGGATACCTCTGCAAAAAAATTGGACCTGGTATACCTGCAGTTATTACCCAAGTTCCCATGAATTTCTGCACATCAGGTCTACCTGACTTGTAGCCGATGCCTTTCTTGTGCTACGTCCCAAGGAAGGCAGGTGGCCTAAGGTAATAAAGTTGAGCTCTCCTAAAGACAATTCAAATAAGCCAGGAAAAATGCAATGCCCTTCAAGACAGCTTCTTATGGAACATCTTCCATATATGAACACATATATGAATGCACATATATGAACCGTGGCAGTTAGCATTGCCAGGTTTCTCACGGAGTGAGACAACCTAATCCCTTCTGTTATTGGTCTGTTATTGGTTTTTCCCTTCTGTTATTGGAATTTGGTTGTGTTTCCTTTCTTTCTGCCCTGTAGTGGCAAGCCAAAAGTGGACAAGCTTTGCCTCCAACCAAAAAGATCAATTCAGAATGCAAACACAAGTATTTCTTTCTCCATTTTATTTCAGATGGAGAAAGAAGGAATTAGATCTCATAGATGAATCAAAATGTATGCCAAGTTCTGTTGTTTTTGTTGTTTCAAAAAAAAAAAAAAAAAAGGAACCTGATCTCTAAAAAGGCCACAAAATAAAATGAAGGTGATCAGAGCTCCACATTTGCATTCAAAATCTGACAGTTAAAATAACTTTTTAGGGACACAAACATCAGGGAAGGGAGAGAAAATTACTGTAAGCTGAAATCTGAATCTGCAATCTTCTCTAGTAACTGTAGGAAAGCACAGCATCTTTAGAGGAGACTTGGTCATTGCTTTTTCGTTTGTTTTTCAAAGGTCCTGTTAATCACACAGCTTGAACTTGAATTAGGCAGAGACTACACTGTGGCGTGGAGCTAACGTACCTGAAGGTATCACTGGCCTGCCAAAAACACTCGCGTAACATGAGGAAAATAACACTGCAAATAATGTCCTGAAAATTTCTCATTTTCATAAATGATCCTTCAATTTTCATAATGCCTCTTTGAAACCTTAAAATACTTTCTACTATAAAAATGCATTAGCTATCGTCAGCTCATTTTAAGGTGGTATGTGCATGTAAAATGGTCACACTTTAATATTGTTCAARGCTAATTGAAAGCTATTTGTGTGACGCAGAGTTTGTATTATAAATACTGAATTTAAAGATGGAATATAGCTTCATTCTTTCAAAATAAAAATCTGTTACATGATTCCCCAAAGTTGATATCCTCGCTGACTTTATCCGCTCTCAATTCTATAAAGAAAGATATAGTTGATATTAATTGCTTGCATATAGGGCCATAATTCTACCCACATTTAACTTCCATCTTAATTGCATCTATGTAGAAGTATTTAAGGGCAATTAAATATGAAATTATGCTTCCAGTTCTGGTTGATCTATAGAATACAAATGTACTTCAGAAGATTTTTGTAAGTGATTTGTACAAACTCAGCCAGACACTTGTGTTGTACAACATTTTGATCTGAAGTTGTTAAACAGAATATGACATTTCAACATTGAATGATCTTAGGAGATCTCCTTATTTGATGATCTTGGAACAGCCCTTGCAGGATGCTCTCTTTTCACCAAGCAGCATACTGAGGTCCCTCTGTCTATCTCTTTTCCTTTCCTCTAGTCCTTCCTGCCTCTCCCCTTCTCTCCCCCTCTCCCAAGACCTTTGTGWTGAGTTGCATTAGTCTTTGTTCAGACAGTCAAATGCTTTATTAAGCCGACGTGGTTTGGGAGGGTGATTCCTACCCGGCATCTTCAGCCTTCCTTGCCCTTTCCTTTCTTTGAAGACCATTGTCAGCTGTGATGCACAGGAGCAGGAACAGACTTGCTGTCTCTTTCCAGTCAGSCAAAACCAATTTTTGCAATCAAAATTCATAAAATCCAGGTTGACCTCAGGCTATATGAAATACATACAGCATAGGGTACTGTGCTCACTACTGGTCACTGGCATTCCCATTGCCAGGAAAAGCCTAAGGATGAGCTTCCACAGGGAACTGGGAGCAGGGCAACAGTCACTACTTACCTTGAAGAAAAGGTGACCACTGCTCCGATCTCAGGTGTATGGAGCCACAGCCAAWGCCTGGCAGAGGGGGAGGACAAACAAGACTCTGGCTGCAGATGGAAAAATGCAGCCAAGAGCCCAGGGCACACTGCTGAGTTCTGCACTCAGCAAAGGGAGGCAGAACTGCTTAACAAACACAAACTCTTGGTGCAGTAGTTATCAATGCATCCCTCAGTAGAGCAAATGSCTCCATCTGTATTTTATGCAATTCAGTGCCCAGGGAGAAAAGGTTTGGTAGCAGAGCTCAGAGAACAACGCACTGCACAGATGAGAATTATCCTGCAAAAAAATGCCCTGCACTGAAATAAACCTTTAAACTGGACCCCCAGAGCAYGGTTTTCAACATTTGCTGTGAAGAAAATCCCTTCCCACAGAGCTGCAAGGTGTGCATTGCTAGGGGTCAGCAGAACCAGGTCCCGCAAGGTGATTTGGACTCTGTTCTCCCTCACGTGGGGCAGTGAAAAGCAATGGAAGTGGTGAATATGGAGGGGATAAGAACCCTGGTGTGAGAACGTGGCCACAGGTGTCCCCTCTACGGCTGGCTGAGGCCTTCACTGGAACCTCGCGGTTGGCTCAGACCAGTGAGCAGGTCCCCACAGGTGAGGTTTGTCCTGAGGACGCAGTGCTCAAACTGCACTTGGTCTCAGAGAGCCCACTAGCTCTTGACACATGCAGAAGATGTAGCCTATAGCCAAGAGAGCAGATTTCAAGAGAAGACACCCAAAGACGTGTGCGGGTTACTGTGAATTTGGCCTTTGCAGGTACTGCCTTCCTTAGCCTGGACTGACATGAGAAAGGTTAAGATGCTGAAGGAGGGAAGGATACCATGAAACAGAGTCTCACAAAATGAGTCCAGAAAGGACATGAATGGGTCTGACATTGGAGAAAAGGGGAAAGYCTGACTGAAGCAAGGGAATGGACACAGAAAACTCCTTCTGCTCTTGCATAGACTAAAAGCTCTGTGAACAGTGACACATGGAAAGAAGAAAGGGAGCTGAGGTGGTATGGGAAGCTCACAAGAACATGAACTACATCCAACCTAGAGAAGACTAGTGTCTTGGACTAGCGTCTGGTTACATGGAAGGAATATTAAGGGGCTACCATGCACTAGCGAGACATCTCATGAAGAGCAAATCACCTTGGATGATCCATCAGGCTCCTATGGCTTTGTCTATAGGGAAGCACAGAAGGCTGCAAGGAAGGGAGGTGAGATGTGACAAAAAATATTCCTCTGGAGCTTCCATGCTCGAGCACACACCATCATACAGGACTGGCAGTGTGCACCATGGCAGGGTGAAGAGAAGTCTAAAATCAGAAAAGCAGAGTTCCTGATAAATGGTCCCACAAGTCTATGCGGCAGAGGGGATCCKCTGGGCCACACAAGAGTATGCAGAGGGAGCTTGACCACGGACGCACAGAGGGCTCTGGGGGACGCACGTGAAGCCGCAAGGGGAGTCCAGCAAGGGGTGAACAGAGGGCTGTGGCGGCCGCAGGACAGGGTGCAGGGGTAGCGCCGCCACGAGTGCACAGAGGGCCCTGAGGGCCGCACGGGACACCACAGGGGGAGCCTGGCCACAGGCGCACGGAGGGCCATGGGGGCCGCATAAGAGGCCGCGGGGGGAACCCGGCCATGGGCACACAGAGGGCGCTGGGGGTGACAAGAGAGGCCGCAGGGGGAGCGTGGACACGGGTGCAGGGAGGGCCCTGGGCACTGCATGAGTGACTGTAGCGGGAGTTGGGCCACRGGTKCAYGGAAGGCCCTRGGGACCACATGAGAGTCTGCGGGGGAGCCCGTCCATGGGCACATGGAAGGCCCTAGGGACCACACGAGAGGCCACAGGGGGAGCCCGTCCACGGGCGCATGGAGGGCCGTGAGGGCCGCACGAGATGCCTTAGGGGGAGCCCAGTCACGGGTGCATGGAGAGCCCTGGGGGCTGCACCAGAAGCCGCAGGCAGAACCCGACCACGGGCRCACGGAGGGTCCTGKGGGCCRCACGAAATGTCGCAGGGCAACGCCAGCCACAGGTGCACGGAGGGYYGTTGGGGTCGCACGAGAGGCTGCAGGGGGAGCCYGACCATGGGCGCACGCAGGACCCTGAGGGAGGCACGAGAAGCCGCAGGGGGATGACGGCCACGGGGCATGGAGGGCCCTGGGGACTGCAGGGGAGGCCGCAGGGGGATCCCGGTCACRGGCGCATGGAAGGCGCTGGGGTCCGTATGTGAGGCCATAGGGGGAGAYGGGCCCCAAGGGCAYGGAGGGCCCAGGGTGCYGCACGAGTGGCYGCAGGGGGAGCCTGGCTCCGGGCGCACGTAGGGCCCTGGGGTTCGCACCAGAGACTGCAAGAGGAGCCCGGACACGGGCGCACGGAGGGCCCTGAGGGAGGCACGAGAAATCGCAGGGGGATGACAGCCACGGGCGCACGGAGGGCGCTAGGGGGCGCACGAGTGGCCGCAGGGGAAGCCCGACCATGGGCGCAAAGATGGCCCTGGGGGTCGCACAAGAGGTGACAGGGGGAGCCCAGCCGTGGGTGCATGGTGGACCCTGGGGGCTGCAAGAGAGGCCACAGGGGGAGCCTGAACATGGGAGCACGCAGGGCCCTGGGGGCCGCACGAGAGGCCGCAGGGGAAGCGCGGCCCCAGTCACACGGATGGCCCTGGGGTCTGCACGAGAGGCCGCAGAGGGAGCCCGTCCATAGGCACATGAAGGGTCCTGGAGGCTGCACGAGAGTCTGCAAGAGGAGCCCGGCCGCAATTGCATGGAGGATGCTGGGACCCGTATGAGAAGACGCAGGGGGAACCTGTCCACAGTCGCACACAGGGCCATGGGGGCCGCACGAGAGGCCGCAGGGGGAGCCCAGCCAYGGGTGCACGGAGAGCCTTGGGAGACGCAAGAGAGGTCGCAGTGGGAGCCCGACCACGGGCGCACGCAGGGCCGTGAGGGCCTCATGAGAGGCTGCAGGGGGAGACTGGCCACGGGCACACAGAGGGCTGCGGGGCTGCAGGAGCGGTCGCAAGGGAAGCACGGTCACGAGTGCACGGAGGGTTCTTGGGGCCACACRAGAGGCTGCAGAGGGAGCCCAGCCACAGACGCACTGATGGCCCTGCGGGCCGCACGAGAGGTCACAGGAGGAGCCCGACCACAGGTGCACGGAGGGCCGAGGTGGCCGCACGAGAGGTTGCAGGGGGAGCCCATGCACGGGCACAGGGAAGGCCCTGGGGACCACACGAGATGCTGCATTGGAGCCCAGCGACGGGCRCGCGCAGGGCCCTGGGGGTGCACGGGATGCCGCAGGGAGAGCCCAGCCATGGGTGCACGGAGGGTCCGGGGTGGCGCACGAGAGTATACAGGGGAAGTCCGGGCACAGGCGCACGGAGGGCCCTGGGGGTGGCACGAGAGACTGCAGGGGTAGCCCGTCCACAGGCGCACAGAGGGCTCTGTAGGCCGCACGAGAGGCCACAAGGGGAGCTCGGTCACTGGCTCATGGAGGGTCCTGGGGGCTGCAGAATAGGCCGCAGGGGGAGCCCGGCCATGAGCGCATGGAGGGCTGTGGGCGAACCACGAGTGAACACAGGGGGAGCCTGGCCACGGGCGCACGGAGAGCCCTAGGGGCCGCAAGAGATGCTGCAGGGGGAGCCCGGCCATGAGCACATGTAGGTCTCTGGGGACCGCACGTGAAGCTGCAGGGGGAGCCCGGCCACGGGTGCACAGAGGTCCCTGGAGACAGCACGAGAGGCCGCAAGCGGAGCCAGGCCACGGGCGCACGGAGGGCCGTGGGGGCCGCACAAGAGGCCGCAGGGGGAGCCCAACCACGGGCGCACGGATGGCCCTGGGGGCCGCATGAGATGCCTTAGGGGGAGCGGGGCCACAGGTGCACGGAAGGCCATGGGGTCAAACGAGAGGCCGTAGGGGAAGTCAGACCATGGGTGCATGGAGGGCCCTGGGGGCTGCACGAGAGGTTGCAGGAGGAGCTCGTACATGGAACCCGTCCACAGGCGCAYGGAGGGCTTTGGGTATCGCAGGARAGACTGCAGGGGGAGCCCATCCACRGGCGCATRGAGGGCCCTGGTGGCCATATGAGAGGCCACAGGGGAAGCCCAGCCACGGGCACACRGAGGGCCATGGYGGACGCACAAGTGCCTGCAGGTGGAGCGGGGYCAYGGGCGCAKGGARGGCCCTGGGGGCCGCACGAGAGGCCGCAGGGGGAGCGAGTCCATGGGCGCACAGAGGACGCTGGGGACCGCACAAGAGGCCACAAGGGGAGCCTGACCGCGATTGCATGGAGGGCGCTAGGGACCATATGWGAAGCCGCAGGGGGAGCCCGTCTACGGTCGCACACAGGACTGTGGGGACCGCATGAGAGGCCGGAGCAGAATCCTGGCTACGGGAACACGGATGGCCTTGGGGACTGTATGAGAAGCCGCAGGGAGAGTCCGGCCAYGGGCGCACRGAGGGCCCTGTACGCTGCAYGAGAGGCTGCAGGGGGAGCCTGTGCACGGGCGCAAAGAGGTGCCTGGGGGCCGCATGAGAAGCTGCAGGAGGAGTACGGCCACGGGTGCACGGAGATCCCTGCGGGCCGCACGAGGGGCCACAGGGGGAGCCTGTGCACGGG
>PTEX01000304.1:670675-713614 GCA_003342815.1 Eudromia elegans | reverse complement strand
ACAATTGAGCTTTAGAGATGAGTGTATCAATCCYAGGCAAACCTGCTCAAATCTAGTTTATCATGGCTCCCTGGCACTTTTGCAGAGATTAGTTAGCTTCAGGGGTTAACTTCTGGAGAAACTGCAGCAACATTTCATCACCCCACACAAAACAAGCAATCCAGCCGCTTCTTCATACAGCTTTGAAGAACCTGTGCTTGCTTGCTCAGCTGGCATATTCCAAGTTTGGGACATCTTTCAGCCCTACTCGTGTAGGGTATCAAACATCTKCCCAAAACCTAGAGGAAATAAATTGCAGGACTAGAGGGCTAAAAACATCACTAAGGCAAAAGGCAGTTTCCAGGGCAGATCCACAGCCATCAAGGACAAGGAATGAGTCAATTAGATAAAATTCATGTTGCATCTGAGTGTGTTGGAGTGCATGGAAGATAACCTCCTATCAGAGCTGGTGAGTGGGCCTGCCAGGGGAAGAGCCCCACTGGGCCTGCTCTTTGCCAACAGAGAAAAGGACTGGTGGGAGCTGTGGTGGTTGTAGGATGTCCTGGGCATAGCGACCACAAAACGATGGAGTTTTCAATTCTCGGTGAGCTCAGGAGGGGCGTCTGCAAATGTACGGGACGTCCGGAGGGCAGAATTTAAACTATTCAGGACACTGGTTGGGAGAGTCCCTGGGGAGACAGTCCTGAAGAGCAAAAGGGCCCAGGAAGGCTGGACRTTACTCCAGAAGGTAATCGTGAAGGCAGAGGAGCAGGCTGTCCCTGTGTGCCCAAAGACAAGRTGGAGGRGAAGACCACTGGCCCGGCTGAATAGTCCATAATAGTCCATTTTGAGGAAGGTGCAGGCAACTTGGGAGGAGTACAGGGACATCACTAGCGCAGGTAGGGAGGACGTGAGAAAGGCAAAAGCTCCGGTGGAACTCAATCTGGCCACTGCTGTAAAAGACAACAAAAGATGCATCTACAGATACCTTAACAAGAAGAGGAGGGCCAAGGAGAATCTTCTTGCTTTACTGGATGCGACAGGGAACATTGTCAGCAAGGATGAGGATAAGGATGAGGTACTTAATGTCTTTGCCTCAGCCGTAACACCTRGATCAGTTATCCTTAAGGAAATTGCCCCTTCTACCTCTAGAGTGCAGAATAAACGCCCCATAATGCATGAGGAAACAGCCAGTGACCTTCTCATGAGTTGGTGGAGTTCAGAATATAACAAGGAGGAAGCAGGGCTCTAAGCAGCCTTGCAAACGTGGACTTCTGGAGGGTCAACTTTGGTCTCTTCACAGACCTGCTTGGAAGAATCCCATGTGCCAGGGCTCCAGAAGAAAGGGAGCCCAAGAGAGCTGGTTAGTTTTCAAGCAGCACTTCCTCCACAGTCAGCCATGGTGCATCCCTACGAATAACAAGTCAGGCAGAGGGGGCAGGAGGCCTGCAYGGATGAGCAAGGAGCTCCCGGCAAAACCGAACTGAATGAGACAGTAGACAGAATGGGAAAAAAAGGACAAGCTCCTTGGGAGGAATGTAGGAATGTTGTTGATCTGGATGAGGGGATTGAGGGCACCCTCAGCAACTTTGCAGATGACACCAAGCTGGGAGGAAGAGTTGATCTACTTGAGGGTAGAAAGGCTCTGCAGAGGGATCTGGACAGGCTGGATCAATGGGCTCAGGCCARTTGTATGAGGTTCAAGAMGGCCAAGWGCTGGTCACAAMACGACAGGCTTGGGGCAGTGGCTGGAGAGCTGCGTGGCAGAAAAGCATCTGGGGGTGTTGGCCGACAGGCGGCTGGACAGGAGCCAGCAGAGTGCCCASGYGRCCAGGAAGGACAAYGGCCTCCTGGCTGGTGTTGGGATCAGTGCAGCCAGCAGGAGCAGGGAGGCGACTGTCCCTCTGCACTCGGCACCTGGAATCCTGTGTTCAGTTCTGGGCCCCTCRCTACGGGAAGGACACTGAGGTGCTGGAGCGTGTCCAAAGAAGGGCAGCGAAGCTGGTGAAGGGGCTGGAGCACAGAGGTGATGAGGAGCGGGTAGGGGAGCTGGGGTTATTTACTCCGGAAAGAGAAGGCTGAGGGGAGACCTCATGGCTCCCTTACAGCTACCTGACAGGAAGCTGTAGTGAGGCTGGGGTCAATCTCTTCTGCAGAAGAACTACCCATAGGACAAGAGGAAATGTCCTCAAGTTGAGCCAGGGGCGTTTCAGGTTGGATATTAGGAAAAAAAAAAATCTACACCGAAAGAGCAGTCAAGCACTGGCACAGGCTGCCCAAGGAAGCGGTGGAGTCACCGTTCCTGGCAGTATTGAAGAAATGTGTAGATGAGGTGCTTACAGACACGGTTTAGCAGGCACTGGGTTGAGGGGCTTATGGTTGGAGTTGATCTTACAGGTCTTTTCCAAGCATGATGATTCTACGACCTTGCTCAAGAATTAAAACAGGTGGAAAAAGTACTCAAATATCATCTTGAGAAATAAATACAACACTTAACAAATAAACCCAACAACTCTCTTCTCTCATCCTTAATGCATAGCTAAGTAACTAGATTTAACTAAATAATCCTCCCCGTGGAGGTGATTGCCAAGAGATGCTAACTGTTGGAGAGCTTTGCTGTAGCCCTGCTGCACAAGATAGACACAGCAGACAAACCTCTGCTCAACAGAGCCAGCAATTTTAGGACTGGTGTCTACTTAATGACCATTCTTTTCATTTTCACCATTTCAAAGCATACTGACTCACTAACTGCAGCCCATTGTACTGCTCCCTGTCCATCACTCCTGAACCCTAAGCAAGCAACGACTGAACCTTTCTTCTCTCCCCGAACCCTTGAGGAAACATGCCATTGGAACCCATGGGAAACACTCAGTGCAACCAGCAGTTCATGCTAGCTCAGAGGTTGAGCCTAAAGGCTCATGTAGCTGTGAAGTGCCAGTGAATGAAATGAGTGAAGAACGTGCAGAACCATGCTTAAGCGCTGAGGTCAAGGCATTAAAGAGGTCCTCAGCCCACTATTGCTGTTTCTTTCCTCACTGTCATCCCTTTCAAAAGTCCCTTTCTTCAGGTTCCCCTAAAGCTGTTCTCCGTTGGTTTGAGGAACAAGATTTAGACTCYGTAATGTATGTGGACTGAAAGCAGCACCAAGCAAAAGGACCCATCAAATGAATCAACCGATGACTTGACAAAGCAGTTGGCTGCTGTGACTCTGAATTCCAGAGGCAAATCCARCTTTTTCAGTTGTTCTGTATTTTTCCATATCCCAACCAAATTCCAGCATGAAAAACTGTTCTGCCCAAATATGTCTGCTGTTTAAACAAAAACTATTTCAMGATTCCCTTGCCAAAGAGGTATAATCTGCCTATCTACCATTTCCAAATCGTGACAGAATCAKATTCTCAATCACTTCTTAAATATTTAAATCACTTAAACATATACAAGAGAAAAAGTCATTTTTCCAAGTTAAAAAAAGAAAAAGATCAATAGCTTTGACCATAGTCTAAGAGAACACGCTGCTCTGGGGTGTCCCAGGGGGACCCTAGGGACCCTAGGGGTTCCTAGGGGTCCTCCTAGCAGCAACCAGCTCCCCGTTTAAGAGCACTGCAGAGGAACAGGCGAGCCCACATAAGGCATTTCGGTACCTCACTCCCATCAGGCCCGGTTGCTTTACCTTCTGCTGCCTTAGTTCTGGCAAGTTCTGCTTGCTGCACTGGGAACGGAGGTGGCTTAACCTCCACAGGTGTTCATATGCCTTGCAGCATAGATATGAAGTCCAAATTAAACTACTGCTAGGAGAGCTACAGTCATAGCAGACACCTTAACACTGTGGCAAAAGCTGGTCTGAGAGAAATGGGAAGCTCTCAAGTCTACTGAGTGAGTGAGAATACAAAAAGTCAAACAACTGAAGCATCCCAACTCAGTATTTAAGCCTTGGAGTAATAGCTCTAAGAGTTGACCTGCAGTGTGGGGGAATACAACCTTAAGCAAGGCTCTTTAGCTCCCCAGGTTTAAGGGCCATAAATKTACTGGGACAAGAAGAGCGGAACACTCTAGATCTCTTCAGGGGCCCTTCCAGCCAAACAGGTGCAACCAGCCACCTGCAACATATTCTGTGCACTAAGRAGGTTAACAGCCCTTAAGGCAGAGCACAGCAGGGAAGGGAACTCGCTGGGAGGGTTCCTAATCAAGTGAAATTAAAAGCAAGTCAGCTTGAACTACTGTATCTTAACAGATGAAGGACAATAACTCCCTAGGCGCGCACCATCCAATGGCACACCAACTTCCCAAAGCATACKGTCAGTTTATCAGAATTCTCTCAAAACAAAGTGAAATCATCCTTTAGCCTCCTGGATCAGGGCCGCATCAAGAACACAGACTTTATACCATCTGAGCCAAACTGGTGTCCCGTGCAGTGGGGCTGCAAGCCAGCGCATGCACTCACTCCTGGAGCTGAGGTTCACCAAAGCAGTCCTGTCCCTGCTGCTTTCATATTGTGATGCCCCAAGTAAACCCAAAAACTAAATCAACGCTACTTGGAACCCTATAAACAGGCAGAAACATTCCTTCCTTTCACAGGAGATTAAGTCCTCAGTGCTACTTCTGCAACATTTCCAGTATTTAACATCCTAAAAGACATGAAGGGGGAAATAAAAAAAGAGAAACATTTCAAAGAACACTTCGATTAAGACAGGCCATCACCATTACACTAGTACCATATAAACTAAATATCATTTGTAACTATTGCTCACTCCAAGTGATCCAAGCGCAATGGATGGAGACAGAATTCTGTCCCGTGTGTAATCGTAGTGACTTACCTACAGGACTAGTAGAAACCCTTTGGGAAGGTGGCCTGAACCCAGGAGCCTTGGAGTTATCAGGATGCACGTTTTCCACATGTCCCAGCACAGAGTTATTCAGAAARGTAGACTGAACAGTGAAAGATGGGTCTGCTGCTCGAGTGGAGAGTGGACAGTCTCCCCATCCTTGGTTAGCTGGCACCTGGTTGCTATCAAAAAGACTACTAAAGTGATTGAAGAGCGTTGCTGGCCCAAAAGTAGGAGGCAATGATTTGTTTGCTGGATTAATGTGCATCTGAGAACCGTTCATAACGTTCATGGCTGACGAAAGCTGCACTGCAGCAGGTGGACCTTGAGAAGGCGTTAAAGGAACTTGATTCGTAACAAAAATAGACTGAGGATCTTGATGCAGGTTTGCATTTGGTACCACTGAATAGAAAGAACCTCTGGACTGCATCCTGTGAGTCACTCTAGGCGCTGGTACAGCTACTTGAGGTAAGTTACTGTTGTCCTGATTATCTGCGACAACTGACCTGGGTGACGTTAAGCTTAACGGAGTGGGTTCCGAACTGGATGAAAAAGGCATCGATATAGAAGGATTCATCTCCGACATGCTGGTTGGCAGTATTTCATCTTGGACGTTATTTATGGGTGCAGGGCTGCTAGATGGGCGAGTTTCTGCGACTCCTGAACTGCTGCTAGTTGACATATTGCAACTGCTTGCGACCGAAGAAGGGGCACACGCGTTTCCAACGGGCTGGTCTGGGGCTGGCACCTTCTCTTTGGGTGCCGAGACAGCTGAGAAAGAGTCCGTTTTAAGTGTAGAATGCTGCGTTTGCGGAGCGTTAGAGGGCAGAAAGGCTGTGGGAACTTGCCCATTGCTTGGGGATGCAGAAGAAGCAGAAGGCAGGGTGCTACAGGTGCTCGTCACAGTTGAGATTGCTGTCACTGCGGCGCTGGTCTTGGGAACGCAGGYGAACAACTGCTTTCTGACCGAGGAGGGAGTCCGATTACTTGTCGCACATAGCGGTTGGGTGGAAGCAACTACAGTAGAGACAGTAATAGGACAACTAGAAGTAGCTAATCCAGGAGATTCCGTCTGCAAAATATTCCCATTCTGACTGCCCACGCGACTCGAGCTATTATGCTTTGGAGAGCTGTTTGTGCTGCCGGGGTTGACTGGTCTTACTGGGAATGGTCCCCAAGTGTTTGGAGAAGGCGAAAACGTCCCTCCAAACTGGGCCATAGGTAAGCGAGGGTGCCGAATCTGTTGCATAGTTTGAGCAGCCAGCAAGGCAAAATGAGGGTGAGAATAAGCTAGAGGAAGAGACACTGGAAAAGATGAGCGCACATTTGCTGGGACATTCTTGTTTAACTTGTTAGTAGGTTGGAAAGTAGATAGTGTTGATGACTGCGATGTGACCAGGGGTGGTGCTCCTAGAGGGAAGGAGTTTTTGTTTGAAGCAGAGGCAGTACTGACTCCAGATGAAAAGTTTGCATGGATTGATTTGGTACTCGAAGCAGGTGTTCTTATATGAGTTTTAGGAATCAAGTCTTCCAGTTCCTTGGCAGGATCTTGAATAAGGGCATTGATGAGTTGCACTGCATACCGTGTTGACTCTGTACCACCCCTGGGCGAAACACAACATATTTATCAGTTATATAAGGAACTCTGTGCAACATCCTGAAGCCTCATTTTATAACCAGATATCTATTTTGCATGTTTACTACAATAAGTTATGTCTTTACTTGTGCTCATCTTAAGGATTATAATGGAGTAAACAGTTCTTAAATATATCTTGCCAGCAATAATAAATGCCATTTTCTAGAACCAAGAAGCTATATATGTCTTGTCTTAAAAAGCAAAAAAAGTGGTAATTTACCTTCTGAGCTTCATTTCAAGATACTGTACCTTATTGTGATCATTCTCTCTCCATTTTTATCTTTTTGTTTATCTACGTCAATATGGGCACCAGTGACATCTTGGATTGCTGTGATGTTGCAGCCACCTCTTCCCATTATTCTAGACACGACAGAAGCTGGGACAGATAATTTCTTTGACCTGTATCACAAAAATCACAAATTTGTGAAGGTTGTTTAAAATTTAAGGACATAAGAACAAAAATATCATCAACTCCCCCAAGCTCTCGCTGTCTGGCAAGCAGCTGAATCAATATCCTTAAGTTTCAGGGCAGGTGGTTTTCCGCTCACTTTTTTTCACCTTTTGGAGCCCCCCCAACTCCCCCACTTCACCTACTCATCAYCAATGGATTCTCCAGAGCGTTTATTCTACTGCTGCAGTATCACACATGTAAGGGTCTCATACACTTTTAGCTTTTGTGTACTTTCAAAGTGAGACAAATCCTTAGKTTACTGACCTAAATTTACACAAACAATTATAAATTCAATTATAAAAGCCGATGGCTTCACAATTTCTACTGGCTACAGTAAGYAGAACATTGACTTTCCAGTAGTTTCGCAGCCATCAGCTCTTTAACAGCACTTGCACACCTAAGTCTTGGTTTCCACCTCTCTCAGACCTCAAGTGAGAATCTACACTCGATCTGGAAGTTTGCAGGTGCCAACACACAACAGTGGATGCCAGGCTCGAATTGTGCAGGTCTAAAATCTAACAAGATGCTGGAAGCTGCTGTGAAGGCGGTACAGCTCTCCAGAAGCAGGCTCCCTCTCAGGCCTCATCACTGTAACCCCCGTGTTCAGAAAGAGAAGCCAATCGAGGATTTTTCTAATCCACATGCTATTGGTGGGTCAGTGCAGGCACACGGTCCTGAGAGGTCTCTGAGGACGAACTACGCGCACGCGCCCCCCAGCCAAGGTCTCTGTGGGCCTCTCCAGGCCATACACTGCTTTCAGACGTGCTACTGATGTGCAGCACTTGAACACCGARTAGTTCGACGGGATTCAAAGGGGTTTCAGAAACCCCTGTGACCACAGTTCAAGCACCTCTGAGCACTGCACAGATCCCCAYCACGCCCTGAAAAGGCTGCCAGCTTCACCTAACTATTCCAGTCTCTGAAGCTTAAACACCTTGAACAACAGGAACGTTTTTCCCTGAGGCAGTGGAAACACATTTCATGTTAAACACATCTAATACGTGGAAACATTCAAGAGATGCACACAACMACCCACCCCAGGCCCAGAACCCAGTCCCTCGGAACATGCATCAAGCCCTTATTCCACCACAGCTCCACCCTTGGGGCTCTTCCCACATGTCCCCACCTTCACTGCCCACACCACCATCACCACCTCTCTGACTAGACATCCCAACCACTCCCACTCCACTTAACTTTCAAGACGTCTCCCCGTTACTCACAGGGCTTCAAACTGTACTCCTCCCTCCTAGCCCCACGAGGAACCCTGCACCATCACCCTGGGCACACTCCTCCTCCGGAGGAGCTCACCGTACTGCCCCCCAGGAGTTCTCCCCTCCCTGCCCCCCATGCTCAAGGGTTTTGACCTTGACAGGAGCCCCCAGTCGGTACCTTTTGGCTCCGGAACAGCAGCGTCCTCCTCTCTGCAGCTGGAACTGCTCAATCGGCGTAGGCTGCAGCGTGTTGCTAGGGGGAGGGTCCTTCAAGACTCTGCCTACTTGCCTGTGAAGGGCAGAGGGGATGTTCTCATTGGTCACTTTTGACAGACATCAGAGCAACGAGGTGTGCRGGTCCCAGAGGAGCCACCAAAAAACGCCTCTTTGGCTAGAGCCAAGCTTTGCCCATCAGGCCAGGACACATCAAATACTAACACAGAACGTTTTCTGAACACGTGTGCCACGACACAAGGCCGGACTCCTCAGGCATTAGGCAAGCCTGGGTTTCAGACGCTGTTTCCAGCGCCCTGGCGTCTCCAACAGAAGAGCCGACAAAAGCTGAGCAGGCGACTGCGAGGCTCAGGAGCCAGCAGGAGCTGGAGCAGCTCCAGGGGGAGCGGCGGGTCTGCGTGCAGCCCGGSAAGGGGCAGCTGCCCGGCGCTCCACGGTGTCACACCTGCACGAGTCCCCAAGCGGTGGCCGCTCTGCCACCGCGCGCTCAGTGAGGACCCAGCACAGTACTGCGGGTCCACCGCAAGCAGCGGTGGCGGAACTGAACCCACGCTGCAAGGKTCAAAGGCTTCAATTTCCAGTCAAAGCTACTTTTTCCCCCCCTTCTCCATTACAAAAAAAAGAAAAAAACCAAACCAGCCTTTGTGCCTTCCAATGATTTGGATACMTCGAGTTGTCTGTACAACTGCTTTCTTTGTACACGGCCTAAGATTCTCTAAAATAGGGCATTTCTGGGCACAGCCATCGCAGCAAAAAAGCAGCAGGAAGGGTAAATGCATCCAAAGCATCCAGCATTTGTGCGTTCACGCTGCATTCCCTTTCCACAGGGGAAAGGAAAAGGAAAGCTACACAAATTCTAGTTGCAAGTACTAAGCACAACAAAGGTTACCAGAAAGACAGACTAGTTAACAGTCATGTAAGCAAACCCAGTACGTTTAAAAATATATACAATTGGGGATAAACTCTAAGTGGTTGTTAGGGGCACAGTTAGAGTCACAAAATTCAGTGGAATCAGCAATCAGGATGAGCCAAGCATAGTCTGTGAAGTCTAGTCTTGCAACAACCATCCACTGCTCCCCTATGTGACTACCACCCGAAGGCAAAGGTGG
The DNA here is from genome assembly GCA_003342815.1 of Eudromia elegans. NCBI lineage: Eukaryota > Metazoa > Chordata > Aves > Tinamiformes > Tinamidae > Eudromia > Eudromia elegans. The sequence goes on along the minus strand of PTEX01000304.1, from coordinate 704,171 downwards.
AAAGAAAACCCTAGTGCCCAAGGAAACATTCCTGTCACACGATCGGATCTTACGTTAATACAGAGCTACTACAAACTAGGACTGAAATTTGTTTCCAATGCACTGCAGGCATGAGGGGGTTTAGATAAATTTAATTAATTAATCAAATAACCTTGCTGTATATTTCATGTTGGAGCACAGTTTATACGCAAAAGCCAGCTCGCACATAGTTTTTAATCTCAGAATTAGTTTTTACCTTCTAACCACCTCTTTCCAGCCTTCTTCTCTCTTCTGGCCTCTTTTCGGACTAGTCAGATTCAGCTTGACATTTGGAGAGGACAGAGGCAGGGAAACTGGTTTGTATGCAGTTGACAARGAACTGGAATTACCTTCACCTTCGAGCCTGGGAACAGAAACGCACTCATTAGAGACTGCAGCTAGAAAAGCTGCCAGCATCACAGCAGGCACGCGCTGCAACTACTACCACCACTACCTGCTGTCACCCTCATTTTCTAAATGGGACAAYTGCTGAATAACTTTACAGGTATTTTCTTGCCATCAAGTCCACCGCCTGTACCCTTCTTCTCAAAGCAGAGCACTAAAGCACTGATAAAATGAAGCACTGAAGACATCAGCTTAAAGGGGTTTATAATAGGTCGTACACAGCCACTCAAATACACATCCTAGTTATGCATCTATACTGTGTTCTCCCGCTTGAATAACCTTTTAAGTAAATGTACCTTGATAATAATGTCTTTCTCAGCAAATATCTTAAAGTGTTTCAGTTTCCAGCTCTTATTTTAACACATCTTTTAGAAAAACAGGGAAGTGCTTCAATTTCCTCATGTTATAAGCAGGAAACTGAGGCACTGAGATTTTAGGATAATTATCTACCATTAAGTCATTTGGGAAGTAGCTGCTCAAAACCACTATTGTAAGAAAACCACTGTTAGACAGTGATAGAAACAACAGGCAAGTGAAAGAAACAATGTAAACCTGGGGGGCGGGTGGGGGAGAGAAAAGAGTGTGTATCTTAATAGACTAACTCATCTATGTGGACAAAATGAAGCATAGTTCAGGGCCTCACGATTTCATTTGCAGCACTRGAACAGAGCAGCAATATCTAAAGAGTTAAAAGTCATTAGAAGATCAGCCTTAAGTAACTTGGTTCAGCAAAAAATATAGCAGGAAAATTTAAACTCAGGACAATGTTTCAGGTGGATACTGTCATGCTGAGCATCACTCCTCCTCTCTACTGCATACACTGTTCATTTATTTTATTCTTTTTTTTTGCAATGCTTTCTGTTCAGTCTGTCTTCTTGCAGTCTGTGTATTTATGCTGCACTTTATACAAACCAGACATCTGCACATATTTAAGTAACCCAAGTATGCTGACAATGTGAAAAGCAATGGGAAAAGCATTTGACAATACACTTTTCCTGATAGCAGCATTCTTCCTCCTCRTCTTAGTAAGTTTTAACCCTGTGCTTAATACATCTGCCCAGGTCACTTAAAAGGTCTTTATAGATCTTTCAGTTGCTCTCATATAACTATAGGATTGAGGTAAATGGAAGAAGAAAATGCTTATGACAGAACAAACAAAGTTTATTGTAGAGTATCAATTGCACAGTAAATRCTTAAAAGCTTTTTTCTTCTCGATTTGCCTGAACGCATCTAGCTAAGCTTTTATAAAAGCATCCTTATCAAGTCTGAGTTTTACTTCAACTGTGGGARCCTCGTAACCAACATGTCAATGTCTAAAGAGAAAAGGAAATCAGGAAGAGCAAATCTGAAAACAGTTTGTAGAAAAAGTCTGCCAAGTGTAAGAGCTGAAGAGAAGTTAATAAACTGGCCCAGTTTTGATACTTATAGATAAATACACAGCTAAGCGACAAGAGTAACGGGAAGCGTTTCCTCTTTTCCTCAATACAGAGAGGCAGAAGGATGCAGCTAATCCTGCTACAGCAGGAGACCTTGGGTGACACATAGGCAGAAACAACTGAGGTTCATAAAATGAAACCCAGAGAGACCCTGACTGCTAACGTTGCTAAACGCAATCCAGAGGCGCCCCCCTCTCCTCAGCACCCCGCCACAAGGGCAGAGCAGTCYACTCTTTCGGCACACTATTTTAATCTGGGGGGTGAGGCATGGGGAGGTGCTAGAACAGCTCAGAAAGCAGCTCTCCACACTCCCAGCCAGCTGTCCAGCTAGTGGGGAGTAGCTGCTTCATCAGAAATTGAAGGACCTTCCAACTCAGTTCACACAGCTACYGTACAGTCATTGAGTTCTTTAGGCTCTCACCTCTGTCCGGACAAGGTTAGATCAAACTGGCCATCAACCTGACAGGCGAAATGCTCAGAGTCATCAACCTCCTCCCTCCTTAAAACAAAGAGATAKGTAAATGAATTATGATAAAATCATAGAATATTCATAAAGTAACCAAACTACTTCTGCAAACAAATTCTAAAGTTGATATTTACTTTAGAAATTCYGATCACATTCACTTTAAAAATCTGTTCTAATATAATTGATTAGAAACAGGTACTTAAGCAGTTCAGAGATAAAGCTGAATATTTGCTAAAGTAGTATTAAACGCCAGCAATAGCAAAAATCTTATCTTTACCTTTTTAAATGGGTGCATTCAATACAGTTACCAATATTATTGAATAGCTGTGCAAAAAAGCAATCTTTCAAGATTATAGGACTACAGAAGCTGGYTTAAGTTTAAACTTAAAAATATATATCTTTAATAAATATATACACACASAGAGACACTGGGAAAYAGGGCAACAACACTGAAGTCTCACCGTGTCGGGGTTTTTGAAGCCGACGTGCTTGTTTTCTCTTCCTGAGTGGGGATAAGCAAGGAGGAATAGCGCCTCTCACCCGAGGAATTTGTATCCATGGTGAAGTTCAACTCCTGGCTTTTACCTCCACTGCTACTTTCACTATTGCAATCAGTGCTRTCCAGGTTATCTGAATCACTGTTCCCACCTGCACCACCACCTCTTGGTTCTCCATTTATTTTATTTTTGTCTGCTTTTTGCTGTGCTAGAGATATATGCTGATCTGGCAAAATTATCTGCATGTTCTGTGGAGTCTCTTTCGTCTTATTTTTCTTATTTTTCCTGTTTGTGCTGGGTGTAGTCACCACATTAGCTCTCTTCTTCCCAAAGGCATTTGTGAAAGTAGTCGAGGTTGCAGAGATGCCAATCGTAGTTGTAGTGGTTGCACTCGGAGGCTCTATGGGAACTTCTTGTTCCACTGAAAGAAAAGCAGTTGGCATCTAGTCAGAATCACAAAATACAAAGATCAGTGCCTCCAAATGAAGACACTGTGGAGTTCAAGCTACACTCCTTGTTCAACTCTCAGATTATTGGCATCAGATTGAGCTGTAAATGGGAAAAAGGGGAGAGCAAAATAAAACTGCAATACTACAACCACTTTTCTCATGAAAGCGTATGTTCTTTACCTTCATCATCATTTTCTTCTTCATCATCATCTTCTTGCAGCTCTAGAGTTTCTTTAGGCTTGTTTTCTTCATCCTCTTCCTGTTTTCGTTTTTGCTCCTCTTTCTTCTTCTTTCTCTTTTCCTTTCTCTTCTCCCGTTTAGCTGCAAGAGCTTGTTTTCTGCTCTCCTCTCTCGACTAAGTAGGAGAAAAAAATCAAAACTTAAACATTTTCCACAAAGACCAAGTTATACTTAAAATTCACATCTTCTCCAGGAATCTGGGGGCAGGGAGGAAGGAGAARAGAGCAGGATGAACAAGGATGACTGTCACATACTGAATCATTATGCAAAAACTGGACAGACATTACAGAAAAATAGGATTATCTGGTGCCCCAAAACTTCTCCAGAATGACAACAGGATACAACCAGAACAACAGATGTTATAAATATACACTTTTACCAGAAAACAACAAAAACCTCTCGTTGTCTCAGTTCTTTATCAGAATTATTTAATAACTTGATCAATACATCTGTAACAAAGTTAGTACTTTCACCCCCCCCAAAAATTCCCAGACTATTTTGCAGAATAAACATAGGTATCATTTTAATGACTTGKTTTCATTCTGAGGGATGAGCCATGACAACTTTGCTATACTATAGTTTTGCATATCAATCGATTTGTGTTTAACAAGTTAACAAAATGAAAAATTTAGTAAGTATGGAGCCTGGCTAAAACTTCCATCTTTATTAAATTATTACACAAATTCCTCCCTTTAGCAATCCCATTAAGAACGCTCAAGGATTTGCATCATTATTCAGGGAGACTTGTCAGCATCTCAGTGAAGGACAAGGAGACTTTCCTGCTACTTGCTGAACTCCATTTAGCTCACCTGGTGGCTTGTTGGTTTGACTTTGTAAACTGAGCACAGTACAAAGCACTCCAACATATCAAACAGCTGAGACTGGAGAGCTCTCTTAGTCAGACCTATTTTCTGTGCCCAAAGTAATGCTATAACCTAAGGTAACTATCACCAAGTCCAAATTGAAGCTCTCCCAGACAGGACAATGGAATGGCTAAAGGCCAAAGTCAGATATAATTTGCCATCCTCATCCTCAGCATACTTCTTTATATATTAGATGAGGGAAAGCCAATACAATAACAGCATGAAGACTAGTGCCCCAAGAAACAGAAACATCAATACAGCGATGGATTCAGATGCAGTTTAAAGGGATAAAACAGCAATTTTCCACTCACTTTCTCCAGGTCTAGCTCCTTCAGCAGGATAGTTGCGTTCTTGTTTGCCTCTGCAGCCTGCTGGTCTTTAGCTTTCACAATCGTCTCCACACACTGGTGACACTTTTTCAGCAGGTCCTGGAATGCAAACTGGTCTTACTAAAACATCTGTAAAACTGRAATTAAGGACTGAGGCTTGCTCTACAAACATGAGATGGATTTCCCTGTATCCATTAACATACAGCTACTTCCAATACAGTAAGATGCAAAACAAACCCTAAAAACTAAACCCTAAAAAAAAAAATGTTAAAAGGAGTCACGTACAGAACTAAGTAGCTAAACATGAGCATTCAGGTTTGAATACTTAAGATYTTCATGTGTATACTTCTAATAGAAAGTGTGGATCTTTTCTCAAAGGTCACGCACCTTGTCGGTTATAGTCGCTATGTACCGCATGCATTCAATGTCTGAAGGAAACTGGTTTACTTCTTTCACCAGGAACTGAACCACTTTCACATGACCCTGCAAAGAAAATTCAAATCTCTTTCGTATGCGACTGCTATTACTTATCATTAAAACACAAGTTTGCTATCTGTTATTTTAGTGCAAAAACTAGAAACAAGCAACAATGTTTCTGCAAAAACGGGGGGATGAGAAGTGATAGTTTGCCCAGTGCTGACTGTGTCTATTGTTGAATATACCAGCAGCAAAGACAGACTCTCATAAACATGCATTATTTTAAGATACAAGGATGAAACCACCCCTGAGGACAATGTTAGAGATGAGGCTCTCTTTACACCCTGCCTGTCACCCATCCCCACCTTAGAGGGGAATTTAGGGGGAAATAAGTTAATGCCAAGAGCTAGAACAGTGAAAGGTTTTGGACGCTGCATAACTAGAGATAAAGTTAATGTTCTTTACAGAACAAAGCTTTTCACTTCTYGAAAAACAGATCTTGGTGGAGCCTCTTTTGCTCTCTAAAGAAAGTCTGAGATCTGTAGATGATTACCTTAAAACAGGCATTTTATCAAAATAGTAATTTTAGCGTGTTATATTTGATTCTTCCAAAACTAAACAGCTAATATAAAACCAAATGAGCAATTCTGTTTTGAAAACACTCAGCACTGAAAAGGTACTGYCAGGTTGCTCTCTCACCTTGCGAAATGCAGACATGAGGGGTGTAATCTTCCGGTTATCTGCTGCATCCACATCTGCTCCCGCTTGCACGAGCARCTGGACTACGTCGTAGTGCCCCCCGTTCGCTGCCAGCCACAGAGGTGTGTTGCCTTTCTTGTTGCGCACGTCGATGTGCGCTCCTCTGAAGAGRTGCCAATGCAATCGAGCATAATAAGGTAAAGATCAGGAAATAGGAGCATGAAAGATCAGACTACAGTTGAACCTGCAGCTTTCAATCAGTGACAGCTAGGATCCAGATGTAAACATTTTGCTGCTGCTTTTCAAGTGACAGCGTAAGGAAACAAAGTCAGTTTAACTCTCTCCTCCTCTCRCTTCACAGCAGGGAACGCTCAACTAACTCGGTCTTCTGCATTAGGCAAAGTTTTAAATTAATCTTTAGTTTTAAGACCACTCAGAGTGCAAAGAAACCCCTTGAGTGTTTAGCTGCACRCAAGGTTACACTGGAATAGCTCCAGAGCTATTTCCAGACTCTGCTCCGTAAGTGACAGCAGAGCAATGCTCACGGAGGRATTGCTGAACTGCTGCACAGCATAGGCAGACTGTTTATCTACCTCTGGTTCCAGCTGCCTGCCCAGCTCCAAGAACAGTGGGGCTGCATGATACTCCAGGGTAATATTGGCACAGGAAACAGATATAAGGCCCTACTTCCAAAGTTCCCTRTTTTCTTTGCTCTCACACGTATACCACAAAGTAAAAAAGGGCATCCTGAGCAGAGACAATACAGTTGGGGAACAGGCATGCTACTGTTGAGAAGAAATATTTTACCGATTAATCAGGAGCTCACAGAACTTGTAGTGACCCTTATCTGCTGCAATCGTTAAAGCGGTATCTCTTGAGGAAGGCACAGGTGGAGCATTAACATCTGCTCCTTTATCAAGGAGAACTCTTCCAACCTCTGCATATCCTCCTGAAGCAGCCTCCATCAGAGGTGTGAGACCAGTCTGTGCAAAAAGAACGAGTTGCACRTTGTGAGTTCTGTACAGGTCACTTTGGACAAAGCATTAGGATTTCTATACATGCTAGTCAGTTTTTTATTTAACTGCTTATATTTGCTTTATGAGCCAGACTTCAAGCATCTTTCTCAGGAGAAAAAATATCCTCTTGGACTTTGATTTACACCTGCCTAAAATGATAACCAAGTTCTACCAGTGACCAGTGTGTGCAAGAAAGAGTTCACAAAGAATCTCCAAAAGGGGAGTACAGACTCAGATGCAGACACAAGTGCTTCTACAAAAATGGCCCCAAACCTGGCTTTAGAACCTCTCTGAAGCTTCCCACAGCACTGAAACTGTCCTGCAACCAACCCTGCTGTTAGGCCAGATCACTMAATACACTTACACCAGCTGCTAACATGTCCAGCCAGCCGTTTGAGAGCTGGCTTTTATCCATATCCCTTTTCTCCCATCACACGAAAAGCAGGCAGGGTAGATGGACATTATTTCAGCAGCATGAGCAGTTACTGAGAACTCCTCTGTGCTAGGGAACTGAATCTGGCTCTCTCACTTGTTTTACAGCGAGTCCCAGGACACCAAAGGATGGGACCTGCAGAGTGTTTCCGAGGTCCAGGAAGTCACAGGATTAATGTCATGGGTTCCGCGTCAACACTACAGTTTTAATCTAGTAGCCCAGGCTTTGAACACACTCCTTATGTTGCTGTGGATGAAGCAGTCCGTTGTATCTGACAACCAATGTAGAAGTATTTTTCCCTTTCTTTCTAGGCTTGAATTCACATATAAATATGTGCATCCCTATCCGTTCTGTTCATATGTCTACCTCAACTCTSAAAAGCTTCTTGGCACTATCGAGCAAGAGTCAACCAGGACAAGTATCATTTTCAGAAGGCCTCGTCATCCCTCCCCCAGACCAGYTAATGATCATCACTGCTATTTACTTTTTTTTAAAGGCTTATTTTGGATCATTTAACAAGTCCCCTAATTCTCCAATTGTGTAGTAAATTAAGTAACATATGCACCAACCCCAGCACCACAAACTGTCAGGCACAACCTTGAAACTTGCACATCAGTAAGGATAAGCAGCTTTTTAACAAAACGCTTTTGTTTCCGCTATCAAGGAAAAGTGTTCAAATACCTGAAGAAAACAAACAAAAGGAGGACTCTTGGAAAAACACACTGTTAAAAACAGTCAAAAGCAAAGGCGATCTCCATGCTTACCTTAGCCCTGTGTTCAACATTGGCCTTCCTGTCCAAAAGCAGACTGACCACCTCTGCTCGGCCTTGGAAACAGGCCAGGGTGAGGGCTGTATTCCGATTGGTCTCGATCTGGGCATTAATATCAGAGCCCATGTCCAGCAACAGCTTCACTGCAGGTACGTGGCCATTCATAGCAGCCAACATCAGAGGAGAAATACCKAGCTTGCTCCCAGTCCTAAGGGGAAAGAAAATCAAGTGCAGGTCTCAGAACCAGGGAATGCTCCGTAAAAAAATCAAAGCATATCCAAGAAGAAAAAAGTGKTTTAAGCCAGAAACATACACAAATATAGATGCCTAAAGCACTTGTAATTCCGACCTGATCACCAGGAAGCAGCAAAGCAGCCACATGCAGTAGGAAACTGCACATTATACACCAGAAAAAAAATATTCAGCTTTTAGAAGTTGAGATGTCTGAACACATTTTAAGCAACTTGTGTTAAAAGGCAAGGCTCTACTTGATCAAGAAAGGGATATTAAGATACAGCCAGAGCACCAACTTCCTCTGGGGCCAGAACAAATGCTAGTTTTTCCATAACGAATAAAGAGGGCACCTAAGAGACTCAGACAGATAATTTTGGTTTTTTTACTGAAAGAAATAATCTAATAAATACACTGAGCTGCCCTGTGAGCTTGGGCTGGTTCCTTTTAGTTCTATCAGAGAAGTGTTGGCCTTCCAGATCACAGAATGGTGGTAGAAAGAGAGGTAAAGAACAGGCTAGCAAATCATACTGTCACTTAAAATTTAGAAAGGAGAGAAAAGAAGTTTGTCTGTGGCAGCTAAAAAGCAACTAAAGCGCTGATTAAGTTAGTGTGAACACAATGGCTACTGGGCACAGCGCAGCAAGGCTGCAAGAAGGTCTGAAAACACTAAAGCCTACAGTGTATATTTCATTATACATCCAACAATAGACTATTTGTCCTACASTGCAACTACTCTGATGCACAGAATACGCTACCTTGAATTAATTTCTGCTCCAGCATTGAGGAGAATCTTGATGATGTTGACGTATCCACCAGACGCAGCAAGGCTTAACGGTGTATAATCAGACACATTCCTATGTTCTTTATTCGCTCCTCGGGCCAACAGCAGATCCACGACCTGAAAAGAYAGCATGGATGCTAAAAGACATGTTCTGGCCTCAGGTATTATTCAGGAACTGAAAAATGACCGTGCCTTCCAGCACACAGCCTGGTAGAAACTTCACATCGGCACTGTGCAGAATAGCAACTAATCTTATCATCAGCTCATATGTGTGGGCTGTGGTAGCATTTGTCTTCCAAAAGGATTATTTTACCTAATGAAAATTGCAAGGCTTTAAAGTGAAGCTCCTCCTGTGATTTTATGTTAGAAAAAGGGGGGATAAGTCCCATTTCCATGTGTCTTGCACTGTTTGAGCATCTCTTGCAGCAACTCCCACGCCTTTAATTCACAGAATGCTTGAGCCAAGTTTGACCATCTGTGTTAGTCTTTCCAACCAAACTCGCAGACAGCAACCAAAGCAGCGAGAGGAAGGACTGCTGTCCACTGAGCAGAAGTTTCCTCAAGAAAAACCAGAAGGGGGAGGAGGGACGGGGACAAAGAATCCAAAGGCTTCTGGCGTGACACCGCACTTTGGTGACTGATTTTAAGCTAGAAAAAAGACAGCTCCTCCGCAAGTTGCTAAGCCAGAAACATAAAAGGGGGACATGACATAAGCAGAAAACAAAGAAACAAAAAACCAAACAAAAGCAGCCTGAACTATCATGGAATCACAAAACAATTGCATTTGGAAGGGACCTCTAAAGATCATCTTAGCACAACGCCAAATTTATGGAAGCCCTTCCTCTTGCTCTTGACATCCCTCGGCAGACTAAACTCTGGATGGGCCTTGGTCTYCTGAGTGTCATCCCTGCACACTCGGACAACATCTCTATATTCCACCGAGGCAACCAGCACCTGCTTCTGCCTTCTCTATATTTTGTTGTTGTGTTGAATTTTGCCAGGAGCTCCTCCTTCATTCATGTAATTATTTTAAAAATAATTATCTAATTTACTAAGTTACCAAGGGCCAGGCAGGTCACCTTTAATTTGTGAGTAGCACTTTTACCACAGAAGATCTGCGACTCAAAACTCAAAGCAGGTATCTTCCCATTTTAACTACCTGAATCCCTAACAATTCCAAACCTTATCACTCTCTTTGGCACAGAACCCTTTGCTATTCTAATGGTATCTTCTAATTCTATCTTCTAATAATTCTGTCTTCTAATCTATCTCATGATTTAAGTGAGAAGGATTTAACAAGTGTTGCCTGGACCTCCAAATTTCACTARTGTATAACAAAACAACTCCCACCCTAAAACTACCTTGATAAAAAAAGTGAAATTCCCTAAATGAGTAATATAATTAGTCATGTTTATGCAGTTTAGAAGCCCTCCTGAAGAAAGGATGTTTCTRCCAAGAAAGACACAATAAGTTAAARMACTCAGCCACATTTCAAGCGCGTTCAGAGACGGTACGATGCCCGCCTGTACCTCTTGGCGCCCGCCGGAGCAGGCCAGCGAGAGCGGAGTATCCTTCGTGCGCTCGGACTGCGCTTCGATGTCCCCACCCTTGTCTAAAAGGATTTCCACTACGCCAACGTGGCCAGCAGTTGCAGCCAGGATCAAAGGCGTAAAACCTAACGGGAAAGCAGATCGAATTAAAAGCAACCTGGAGAAAGACAGACCTACTCGCTGGTGGAAATGCACAAGTTCATTTACCATGAATTATGTTGATTTCACAGTTTTCCAATTAATTCCTCTTTTATAATGCTCTAATAGTTAACAAAATGAACACACTTGCTTTGTGCAACTTCCAGTGGTACAATCTTAGTTCTAGAGGGATTTTTTTTCTTTTTTTGCCAAATGTAACTACATGTGAAATGCACAATACGCAACCCAGAAAAAGACTCTGTTCATCCTTATGATACACAAAAGATTTTGGCTTTATAAARAGAGTGGCTAACTGGTGTGAATCTCAGATCTTGGTGACAGAACTAACAATTTCAACAAATCTTATTATGATTAAGGCTGCTCAGATACACACATTTCCCTTTAAAAACCACGCTGGAGAGCCATATAGCATCCCTTGCTTTTTATAACCAAAGAACCTACACGGAGTGGAAAAAGGCAACTTTACTTTTCTCTRCGCTCATCATTTTCTGAAGAAAGAGAAGCTAAATATCTGTTTGAAACTTGCTGTTCCACACTGTGCACTACRGTCAAACTGTCCTACTACATTAGCTTACCCTTCTTGTCTCTGTGTTCAATATTGGCACCGCGTGCTATCAGGACGGATACAAGTTCTTCATGACCGCCTGCACACGCAAGTGTCAGAGCAGTATCGTGATTGCTTTCAGTCTTCGTGGTTGGGAAGAGAAAGAAACAGACAATCAACAACCCAAAAACATTCTAAGCAAGCTCCATTTTTAGCACAGCACTAAATTAATCCTCCTCCCGCTTCCAGCACCCCACAGAAAGGAAGGAAACTCCATGCTGAAGAGAAGCCACTCACGTGCGCGTCAATGTCTACCGACGGATACATAGGGAGCACGGCCTGCGACGCCACGCTGCTCGGGGCAGGGGGACAGGGCTCCAGCGTAGGGGGTTCCGTAGTGTGCGAGGAGCTGGTGGAGCCGCTGGGCACTCTGCTATTCACAGCTGAAAAGCAACGTCGGATCGTTAATCCTCTCTTAGCAATTCCCCATTTATTTGCTAAAGATATAGTCTCACGATATATAGAAGTATCACATGGGGTAGGGGGAACAAAAAAAAGCATTGCTAAAAAATAAATGAGTTAGTAACTCGCACAAAGAATCCTTCCAGCTGTTAAATAATGAAAGTATCTCCAAACTTAAGGTTAGGAAAATAATTTTATTAGTTTGTAAACATTATAAAGATTATGGCACTAGTTATCCTTTAAAAGTGAAATCACCATGGTTAGCTTTCAGCTATATGCTCACTCTAAGTGAGCAAATAACTTATTATTAAAATGCAACCCTAATATTCCAAAATAAAGCACCATCCAGGAACTCCAAGCATTTCATGTAAAGGTTAGTGCATACCAAGTTTCCACAGAAAGGTCTCAGAGGAAGAGGAACAGCCACTTACTCCTTCATTGCATCCCAGATTTAAAGCAACCCATGAAGGGTGGGAGAGAAACAGGCAGGAGGTGGTGATCAAAATGAGAACTGAACAACTGTTCATGCTCCCTCCAATTTACTGAGGAAAAGCAGAGCTTTTCAAAAGAAGAGCTGCAAAATCCCATCATCAAGGTRCACCTCAGTTTACCTACCCAAGCAGCTGGATAGTGAGTCTGTATTTAAACACATTTCAAACAGAACTTGATGAGGGAAAATTAGCTTTTACTGCATTGGTTTTACATGCAAAGGCTGATTCCCTGCCAGGAAAGCTCCAGAAAACCATTTGCTAAGGAAATTGGGCACTAGGTTGCCTGATTTTCTCATGGCGGTGAGCCATGCTCATGCAAAAGCCCTATGTGACAAGCAGTCTGCAGAGAGAAGAGGTCAAATTTCTATACCTCATGAACCTGTTAAAAATAACATTTAATTAGCTCCAATTAAGCCAAAAGTCTTTGTGTGGGTGTTTCTGCAAAATTCTCAAAGTAMGTACTGGAGGGAAAACATTAACAACATTAGGTCAAGCAATAAATGGTGACAACATTTTGCTTTCGTTTAATGTTTCAAATGGAGATGTGAAGGATAGGCAATGTGCAGATGAGCACGCGAACATAACTTTTTGTACAGTCTTCCCAAGGGCTGCAATYAAACTATTTGACGTTGGTGATATCACCAACCCTCTACACATCCCCAGCTCCTCAGAGCAAAACGGGGTATATGGAAAAGTCCCAGAAACAGCCTCCATATGAGGTAACAGCACTGATCAGCCCTACATATACACGGCAGCATAAATATGAAGAAGGGAGCAGCAGCTGGAGCAAGGACGGATCAAGGCAGGGCTAAAACAACTGGGGAGGTGCACACAAGCCTTCGAGGTGGCGCTTTTCAGCGGCACTTCATAAAAGCCCATTTGAGGCGCAGCCTTTTCCTGGGTGCACGGTCCAAAGCGTGCCCTGGAACCCGGCTAGCGCAGGACAACAAGAACACATCATTATATTTGGATACAGACTTGGCTTTTGCTTCGTATCCTAAGCTACACRAACGGGTTGGGTTGGTTCTGGATGCTTCTAACGTAACAGCTCCCACACTTCATCTGCTTACTCCATATTACCCCCTGCACSTCTCAGCATAAGGATTCATTAATAGAATGCACTTCTCTTGCTCAAATCACTGAAGTGCAAAGCACTAAGTGTATTTCTAATGATGATTCCTTCCAAAATGCAAGACACTAAATTGCCCTGTTAACAACATTTTGCTTTAAATCAAACTAATCCCTCCTAAGACAGATACTGGCTTGATAATTTCACACCTTAGAACTATATATTATTATATCTCTATATATCTATACCTGTCTGTACCTGTATGCACATGCTACACACATATAAAGCAGGAGAAATGCACATAGACTCAGCTATTTTAAGCTATTTTTCCTTAATGGAAATGTCACATTTATAGATTCAACAAAGCCTCTGCAATTCCCTGTATTTTACAGCCACGACTGCATATGTCACTGCATTTTTCTCAAATGTTTTAGTTTTCATCATGGGCTTGAAATATGGGAACATGTGKTCCAAAGCACCTGCACCAACAGCAGCCACTTCTAAGGGTAGAGAGCACACCAAAGCGGGGAGAAATACAGTTAAACGTGGCACTTGAATCATAATCCAACCTCTGGTTTTAAACAAATCTAGGAACAAGTAGTCCCACAATATAATRTTGGGATCTTAAGTACTCAGTGCCTATTTTAGGGGTCATTTTTAGCATGGCAGYGTTTCTACTTCCTTAGCATGGTAGTCAAGTCTGAAAGTTGGCCCAGTGGAAATATCACTATAACCAGTGCCCTGCACAGCGAAGGGCTGGAGCACTTCACAAAGCCACTGACACTGGGTCAAAAAGCATGAAACTGGGGGCGGTGACAGCAGTCAGACCCACCAAGCAGGGCCTGCGTCCGGGTTAGAAGACACTGTCACCAAAATGTAGGTGAGCAGCTGATCCTGCAGAACGCCTTCGGGGAGCCCGTGTCATCCGTGCGACTCAGCTCGCTCCGCGAGGGAACRCGGCACCAGCTCCCCGCTCCTTCTCCCGCTCAGACAATTCAGAGCCCTTGTKACAAGTGTCCAGGAATAATCCCAGCAATCTGCCTAGAAACCCAGGCCCTTCTTTCAAACAACTGCTCTTTAGCAAAGCATATTTAAACCTCCCAAGCTCCTACAGTTTGGAGGATTCTGAAACTCTTTAKCCACGTTGCAGGGTCCCCATCATGCATCTGCCTGAGAGGCAGCAGAGAGAACAGCAAGGGCCACATAAGCACATAAAGGAGAAGAAATATTCTGCGGGTACCATTACATAAAAACAGGTCCTAYTTKGRWTTYMAAAWWRRAWWTWWTTWTTTTTTTCRTACTTATTTTAATGGCATTGGGGCAGTTCTGGAGCTCTTGGGCCACCTCAAGGGCTGGATAATTTGTTTTGAAATCTGGAAATCCACCCTTTGAGGAAATGTGCACGATTTGGTCCAGTTTGACACAAATTTCACCTCAACTAGACAAAACTAAATGAATAAAAAACACGGTGCACGCAAGTAGATAAACAAAGTCAACAGTGACAAAAAAATCAACTTTGTGAATCAGATTTCAAAACAGAGCTACTTCCTATGGAACACATGCCTGTCCTTTCCCCAGARGGGTTATTAAAGCCAAACTCGCAGCCCAGCACTGATCCACAACTTACTCAATTTTTCCAAAGGGCATCACACAACTTTAGMAAACACTTTTTTGACACAGCTTTTAGAATACTTCTGCAGCCTTAAATATTCAGAAGATTCCCAAAATAAAAATAATAAAAAAGAATATTCCTCCACATACACACACACACACTAAATTTGAATTTTAAATGACACAATAAAAAAAAATTTCTGATTTCCAAATTCAGAAACAGCTTGCRTTTTTGCCCAGGGATTTTCTTGACGATCAGGGTAAAGTGGTAAAGCAAATCTCCAAAGACATGGATGACTATTTCCCAAACACATGAACAAATATCACTGGAGACATGAATAGAAACAAAGGGAGCAAGAACCTAGCAATTTTATCTACACACTATTCACAAGGTACTGCTTGGGAGCAACTGAGCCGTCGAGGAAAGGGCTTTTGCATGATATCACAGCTGCAGTCTGGAAACAATTTTACATAAAAATTGTTACACTGCGAGCATGTATATTTATGACTATATTTCAGTTTTATCTGCCATAACTCGATATTTTCGGGACAAAAACAACTTAATCCTATTTGTGACCAAGCAACCATTCTGCTCTGAACCATGTTGGTCTTCACTTTGTGATGAAGGAGATGGGACCGTGGACCTTTTAACCACCCTGGAACYGCCTCTGTGCATAAGCAACTACAGCTTGTTTTACAAATCACCGTTTCTTACTCCACATGATCCTAGGGAGCAGCGTTGCTCCAAACACTCACCTAGAAAGAGGGATTGGGAGGTCACGTTTAAGTCCTGGGCAGCTCAGACAGAAGTGTACAGATGTGCTATCCTGAAAACACCAGCTAAGCAGAAAAAGCCGGAATAAAAACATTCCAAAATAGAGACAAAATCCTCATCATATCTTAAAAGCAGCAAGGAAGCTCCAACTTGGACAGACAGTCAAGAAATGCGCAGTGCGAACCGACAGAAGCCTCATGCAACACGAGGTGCTTCGTGAAACCAAATCCGCATGGGCCAAAGAAAATCAGCTTCCATAGCTTTGCTCTCATCAAAAGGCATGAGCCAAAATCTTCCATTATTTCCCTTATACTGACACTAACAACTGAAAAGAGTAACGGGCCCAATTACAACTTTGAATCTAACAAACTACAAATGCAAAGAAATAGCCAGGAATTGCCTGTAGCCTTTTTGCTTKAACGTAGCCAAGTAGATCACAGCATACCAGAGCATTGTGGCCTCAAGTTAGTGTTTAGGTCACTGGGTTATTTCTTTGCAGGCCGGATGGACTCCCAGCCGCTGAAGCTGCCCGTCAGCACCCTGCTCTCCCACTCGCTGCTCTCCGAGGTGCCGAAGCCACCCAGGTGAAGAGCAGGACAAACAACACGGCATCCCCATCCGTGCTCCCAGCTGAGCGACTCTGCAAACAGAGAACGGGAGGTTTTGTAGAGACCTCCACAGCACTGGCTACRGCTAGGGCCATCTCTGGTTCCACCCTTCCACCACTACGAACAAGAATTAAAAAAGTACACGTTTTAAAGCAGAGAGCAAAAGTTGACTTAAGGCTTCTATTCAAGGGCAGACTGCATAGGAGTCGAAACACACAAGAAACAAAACGTCCACGCTCCCACACTTACCACCAGTGATGGAGCTCCACCAGTGATACCGGAATCGGGGGTATTTCAAAGACACCAGGTCCCTAGTTAGAGAAGACTCCTGTTCTCTCCCAAAGAGACCGACTTTTCACACACCAGATACAGAGCCCAGAAGGTTTCGGCCAGGCTCTGGGGTCCGCAGGCAAAAAAAGAGCCGTCGGAGGTTTTTTTTTTTTTTTTTTTTTTTTGCTCTCATAGCTCTACAAAATTGAGGACTAATGAGCAAATTTACACATTAAATATAAGCCCATTTGAAGCGGATATCAACATAAAGGGAAGTATCAGTTCATTTTTGAAACCGTCATTAATTTGAGATTGAGGATTAGTGTTTACAAAGTGGTTGCTTTTACCATAGCCTGGAATCTTAAAAAAAATAAAGTAAATAGAGCCAAATACTAAAAGTTATTGGGAGAGAGTTGGATAAGTGAGACAAGAATTCAAATATGGAAACACAGAATTCAGGTAAGAATTTCAGAAGAAAATACATTTCAGTAAAGCAACTCAAGTCAATTCCCTTTTGCAGTAGCCTCTGAAACAGGTGAAAACACACTTTTCTTTAGGTTGCCTTTCTGTTAACATRATTTCTAATAATTTTGCCTGAGTATGCAATTTCGGTCGATTTTGAAACGAGGAAACCTCCTTTCTTGAAACACTGCCTTTAGTTAGTTACAGAAACAGCCAGACTAACAAATAACAGGCGTTCACARTTAAAGACTATATTTAAAACATTCCTATTGAAAGCATTTGTATACCAAGGGGAGTTCCTGCTCGCTTTCMACTCTCCCCCTGCCCCGAAAACCTGGGGCACTTTAGTTCACTCCGTTTTCCCTCGTGATATGGAAGGCCAACGTGACTGCTGTCAAGGCGAGGCCGCCACGCGCACTGCCCTGCCAAGCCAGGCACGAGGTTTGGGGTGAGAGGACTGAAACGAGACCAGGAGACCAAGTTCACTCTGTCACGCTGCGTAAACACTTCTCTTTTGAATCGTTTTTGCTCAAGACTACAAAGCATAACAGCAAAGGGTGCACCACATATTGCAAATATAATATGCTAGCTGTTAAAGTCTACATAYGACATGGGCTGGTGCCAAGTAAATTGTTAACAAGTCCTCCAAAGAGTCAGCCCTTGTTTTGCACTGACACCTCCAATTTTCCTCCCTGTACGCTCAAGCATCTCATCTTGCTCGACGGCATTTAATAATCATCTCATTGCATTTGTTGTAKAGAGAGCTGAATATTCTCAAGGATGCCCGAGAGTTGTGGAGGAATGACACCACACCAAGAAATACAAAAAGGGCCCCAGGCCGGGATCTCTAAAGGACTTCTYTGAGTGAAACTGTAGAGATGAAGGGAGCCGATAGAAAACAGTCCAACTATTTCACCTACTGAGGTCTGGAAAGGCTGCAAAGCTGCCGTGAGCCTTGGTTTGCCRTGAGCCTCGCTCTAGCGCGCGGC
The DNA here is from genome assembly GCA_003342815.1 of Eudromia elegans. Classification (NCBI taxonomy): domain Eukaryota; kingdom Metazoa; phylum Chordata; class Aves; order Tinamiformes; family Tinamidae; genus Eudromia; species Eudromia elegans. Next base: position 686,128 of record PTEX01000304.1, on the reverse strand, counting down.
CRCTCTGACCRTCCCTGGGGATCGTTAGCAAAATGTCTTATTCCACGGCTCCAAAAGCACAAGGGGAACTGCAGGGGACAGGGCAGCAACCACAAAGGGGTGAAAAACAACAAGAAAATAAAGGAGGAAGAACAGACAGGAGCARAGAAGAGTCGAGAAACACAATTAAAATACAAAATAGCAGAAAGTAATTATTAAAGAAAAAGCTACAGGCCAAAGAGGCACAGGCCAAAACAAGTGTTATATCCTGCACACGTCCAGCAGAACACAGAAATCCTACTGAACCAGGTGAAAAGAAACTCAACGAAAATGACCCCTCTTTTCAGAAGAGGGCCTACCCAAACCCACTCACATCTTCATGCAGTTACCAGCAAAAGCAAGAATATTTCGATGTGCTTTCATCCACACAACAGGACACATTTTTGCCATACGTTAAATCGGGTAAGCAGTTACTCCTGTTCAACAGCCACGGTTCAGAAGGTAGGCTGCAAACACAAGCCATCACAGGGAAGCACTACAGAACTAAATTGTTTGGCACAGATTCTGGATGTGTTTAAACTGCAGCAGCACTTCCAGCAGAATGGAGAGAGATACATTTGTCAACACAAGTGACAATTATTTCGTAATTTTTTGTAAGAGGTGGCTGCAACACTAAGGAAATTCACTGAGGTAATAAGCCCGTATGTAAAATCCTATCAAAGAAGAAAACAAATGTAATTTTTTTGTGGGGGGGACTTTCCTAATGGCCACTTCTCATCACTCATGATCAGGCTTTTAAAAGAAGCACAGGAAAAAAGGATGCGGGCCAAGGGGCTAAAATATGTCTTCAGGACCGGAAGTTCTGCGTTTTGGAAAGATTTTGGTTTGTTTGGTTTTAAAGTCTCATGTTAGAATTGGAAGTGACTGTTAGGATTAATAGCAGTAACGAGGACTTTCATTCTTAAGCGAGTATTCCCATACTGGAAAACCCCAAGATGTTTTTGGAGGGAAGGAGAGAAAGGGAAAACTGAGCACACAAATCAATGCAAAAATAGGTATATTTCTCAACCCACCTGCTATTAGGTCATCAAGAGTGTCGGTAAGCGTCTGTGCTGGAGTGGCAACCATTAATCCGTCTGGTTCTTGAACTAACAGCCCCTGACCAGCAATTTGCTGCTGCTGTCCTACATTCTGCTGATTACCTAATGCTTTCGGAAGTTCAAGAGACTCTGTCCCATTATAACCTAAATTACCAGAAAAATTACATTGCGGAGTTGGCAAAGGCTGGATAGGGACAAACTCTACTTGTTCAGCAGGTGGTGGAGACTGTTGTTGCTCATCATCTTTAGACAAGATTGTGTCAACCTGAGGTAACCCTGAAAAGTTATCCTCCGGCAGACCCTTATCAGCTTCCACTTCTGGGAAGACCCCTGGAAGTGGGCACTGCTGTTGCAGGGGAAGTGCTGTGTCTGTCTGACCTTTGGTCTCCAAATATTCTTTGGTAAACTGCTGTTGTGTTTTCATCTGCAACTGCCTCTCCACCTTCTGCAGCTCCTTCAATATTTTCTTCTTCTTCTGTACTTGTTCTTCTCTGTTCTTTTTAAGTTCTTCAATCTTATCTTTATTTAAAGGTTCACCTTGAATTAATTCCAATGATTTAAGTTGTGCTTTTTCAATAGCACTAATTCTCTGTCCAAGTTCATTCAGCTTGCCTTCAGTCTCTTCTACTATGCATTCCAAAGGCTGGTATGGGTGAAAAGGTGGYAGTAGGTCCTTATCTGCTACCTGCAGGGAACTTGACTTCTGCTTGGATGCACCTAAGCACATGAAAAATGTTTGAAAAAATGCCATGCTGAAGATACCCCATTCCTCCCCTCTCTCCCACCAAAGAAAAAAAAAATTAAAAAAAAGGAAAAAAAAAAGAAAATAAAAAAAAAGAAAATCTTTACAACTAACACTGCATATCTGTCAAACCACAGAAACGTAAACCCTGTACTCTATTTTAAGGCAGGTCAAAGCAAATAGCTGGCATTTTCAATACTGATCCTAAACACAATATTGATGTCTCAAACACAGCTACTTTAATGTTAAGGAAATGGGAGCTTCATGATTTCTCATATACCTGACAATGTATCTGTTCAGTCAAATCAGTAAGAAAAGCAAGGCCATCCAAACAACACCCTGTAAGCTCCACATTCATCTGTTGTGCAGAGCCAACTGAACTAACACCAGCATAAACCTTTCCCAAGGTTTCCACATCTCTTCCAAAAGCAACAGTGCAAGCCAAACCAGGCTATATTTAAGAGACCCCAACGCTACAGGAAGATGGATACTTTGAACTGCTCTTTCTCCAAATGCTGGAGCATTCCACAAACAGAATCCTGCCTGTGCAAACTTAAAAACCTACACAAACCTATGCGAAGCTTGGGCATCCTTTTAAAGGTCCTGAGAGACAAATTAACCTCYGGCTTGCCTCCCTGTCTCCACTAACAAATGAGCAATTTGGATCGCTATTAAGGCCTAAACAAAACAAAGTTTTTAAAAATTTCAAAACGTATCCAGTAAGAAATACCATGGCTGGCAGTCCTTCCATGGGCCATCGYCAGGAACCGCCTTCAGGTAACACAAGCTGCTTTTTGGAAAGCCATGCATGCAAAAACTGCAGTCCAATCTCAAGGACTTAGTAGATCATCAGCAAGTCATCAGCTCAGTGGGGTTTTTTTGGTTTTTTTTTTTTTTTTTTTTTTTTTTTTTTTTTTTTTTTTTTTTTAAAAGTTTTATTAAAAATTAGGAAATTCTGTGCAGCTAAAACTTTCTTTACAGCTCTCATTCTACAAATAATGATATAGGTAGTAAAATGTGTATCTTTTAGAAAAGATGACTTAAACACTAAGAATGTATTCATACAATTCATCATTAAAAGAATTAGACAGTTGTAGCCTTTGCTTTTTAAAGACACCTAAACATAACTCTKAAGTGAAAGGCTGGATGAAGGAGCCAAGTCTCAGACAGAACAAGTTCTGGAAGCATTGCATCTCCTAACAGACTGCTTTATTCCTCCCTGGCCTTCCTCCAGACTACCAATTCATACAAGATCTCACACAAGTGCCACACACACACACACGGCATTTTCAGATGAATTTCTTTTAGGAATGAATTGAGAAAACTACAGATGTGAGAATTTTTCTCTTTAAAAAAAAAAAAAAGAGAAAGAAGAAATACTAACCCAGAGCCGATGCAGATGCTGCTGAGTAACTTTACCTATCAGACACTCTGGAATGAAAACAAAGTCTATCTAAATTTACAAGAGCAGCCTAAGCACTGCTAGCTTCGGAAGCCTAAGCACATCATCCCAGAGCGTGATCCCCTTTAGCAAGCTCCTTCTCTAGCCTCATATTTTATCTTGCTGCCCTGCACTCAAGGATCCTTAGTCCTGCTTTGAATCCTAACCCAACAATTGCTCTTTTTTTCTTTTTTTCCTGAATCATACTTCCCAGAAGAATTTTTCTGAAGGATGAAGGGCTTGATTAAAGATTACAAATAACACTGTTTCTACTGGTCAGCGGGTACCGACCTCAAGCCTGTTCTAAGCTGTTAGCTATTAAGGTTTACAGAGGCATCCTTTCACTTTAAATGCTGTGCTTTAATTTAAAAATTTMCAGTACATCTTAAGTGTTAGAGATCACACTTGAGAAGATCTTTACATTCACTGAAAGACAAGCTTAAAGATGAGACGTCTTTATTAGAAATTACTGTAAGTTGGTGCTTTAAAACCAAGCAGCTCYGCTGCAAATGCCACTGAAGCAGCAGAAACACATCTGTAAATCCAACTTCAAACTAACGTGTAAGGTGCAGCTGAGCAAGGCACACTGCAAACTCCTGCTTTTCTCAAGGTGTATTTATGCCTTTTATAATAACMGAAACCATATCCTGACTTTCAATAGGGCTGGACAGCTTACAGCACGACTGCAGTTGACAGAACTCTCAAATAATAACATGGTACCAATCGTGTCCTTCTCGATCAACTCCCACTAGGGGAGAAAACAAGTCTGATTGCCACAAGGAACTTCCAGAACCCCCGAGAAAGGACTGAGCAGAAGCACATCTTGTATAAAGACATGACACTTGTAGCCTACAGGCACTAAAGGACACAAGGCTGGTGACACTGAGGAAAAGACTCCCTGAAGAGCATCTCAAAATTCGGAATCCCTGTCAAAAGCTCAGGCAGTTTCTCAAAAGAGAATTAAGGGGGATTCATGCAGTCCATGTCATGCTATYGGACGAGGACTGTGCAAACACGGACACTTGGCAAGCTCGGCTCCCGGCCACTCTGGAGCTGTGCAGATGCACTCCAATCAGGCTCCAGTCTGGCCACTGTTCAGCTTGGAAATCACTCTTTCCATGCCAGAAAACATTTGCAACCTGTATAATTGGGGAAGATGCAAGGGAATGAAGGGCGGGAATTAAAATTAAGGGTTTGCTGAACTCGAGGTTCACATCCCAACAGCCATTTCAGCACAGCAGAAGTAGAGCAGCTGCGGCTGGCAGCATCAGAAAATGCACGTATCGAAATGTAGGAATATTACAAGTATTTAAAAGKAGCAATTCAAGGTTCCCCTGCAGCMTCAGATTCCTTTAACCGCTGTTACTTTGCAGGTTAATAACTTTTCACATAAGGACCTAGTGAACAGAACCACGTTTCCTCCCTGCAACACATTACCACGTTGCACAGCGACACGCAGGGTGCCAGCAGCCTGCTAAGATGCTGTTATTGAAGAGGACTATATCAAATGAAACACCACTTTACTGCTTCCAAAAATTGAGTTGGAGAGGTAATCATTTTAAGTTGCTCTTCGCTTCCTCATCTCCCCAATAATACAATACCATGAGAAATATTGCCTGCTTTAGTAAAGAACCAGACATTGTTTTGGATTTTCACTTTTAAAATGTGTAAGTACAATAAGATTTTAAGAAATAAGTTACAAGCCTCACCATAATTAGGTCAACTTGGTGTTTCTCATTTTGTTCATATATCTTTTGGGCCAAATGCAAATATACTACACAGTTTAAAACACAAAATAAGTCTCTAAAGAAACTCACTCTAAAACAACTGTGCAGAAGATCTGTCATCAGGKACTCAAGATTCCAGGGAAGTCAATCATTTCATTATGGAAAAAGCCAGAGTGAGAATGGGCACACCGGGAGGAAGACCATCTCCTAATGTATTTTAACAGCATCACCATGTGCCTTTTCTGGCTACATGTCTAAATTTCCACAGCTCTGACCCCTGCTCTTTCCAATTCTCCCATACAAAGCAGAGTCTCTCTTTGGCTCCTTCCCTCTCATCCTCCACTTTTTAATCAGCATACACTAAGACAAGACACACCCTGGCCCAATGCAACCGCCCAACACTTCCTCGGAGCTCTTGGGCCCTCGTACCTGTTGCACTTCACCAGCACACTGCAGACAGTCCTAGACTGCTTTGTGGTACTCTGTTCACCCAGATCAGCCGCCYTCAAACTTATTAGTGAACCTCTGAGCACCAAGTAAAATGTAGTGGGGAAAAAACATCATGTCTTCTGGCTGCAAGTACCACATGGAGCTCTTTGAGGCTGCACTGGATTTTCTAGGCTGCAAACAGCTCTAAGCTCTTCAACTCTAACTTCATTTGCATCACGTAGGTTCACTTTCCCAGATTCTCTGATGTCATCCTTCAGCCCTAGACCACCATCTGATACACTCTTTCTTCTCTAGGGCTTAGGATGCTCTAAAATTTGCTCTTCTAATCCCAACTTCTAATCTAAAGGCTTTTCCTACCCTCCTCCAAGCACCCACAGAACAAATAACTTATATGACCTTTTGCAAGGAGTAGCACAGGTGAGAGACAGGTCATGCAAAGCAAGCCTAGGTCAATGGAGCTGATGGATCTCGAAGAACATTGCTGTCAGATGCACCACTTGCATTTGCTAACGTCCAAAGCATGGCCTTTCTCAGCCCCTTCACGCAGGAAGGCATTTTTGCTGCTCTGCACAGGTTTGAGGACAGAGGAATTTACTCTAAATCCTGAAAAGGAGGAACTGGATACGTGTATATATATGATTTTTTTTAGAAGATAAATAATGACCAATTCGTGTCTTACCCTAAAAGCACTGACTGATGAATTAGCCAGAAGAGACATTCTGGCTGACCAAGTGTTTCTGAGAAGCAATCATACAGCTAAAAATAATCACTAATTTCTTCTTAAGGTCATTTCAGGGAGGGAAAAAAAAAATAAAAATCAAAGATTTGTTTTTCTAGCCCGTTGGAATTGACAGATTTATATCAATGCAACTGTACTGCAGCTTAGTAGTATTCACCTTGGCTAACACTATCAATAGTCTTAYTTGGCATCAGATGAAATGCTGGCATTTGTTGACAGTCTCCTTAACTCCAAAAGTTAAAAGCAAATGGATAAAAATCCTGATAGTTAAATTCCCAAAGCTTTTTGGCATACATAATGACAACAAGGAAATCTCAACTGTGCGTTACACCTTTGTATATTCAAACACATCTCCAAACTACATCCAAGCCTGTATGGATCACCCTGTCACCTTGATAATTAACATCACACGGAGCACTTTGGAAACATGGGATTTAAGGTGCTCCTCCCTTCACATGGGTCCCTCCTTCCCCATGAGGCAGATGTCAGGAAGCAGAAATCCAGAGTGAAAAGTTTCAAACATTCTGGTGCTTTGTCACATAGAAAAGCCCAGCTGCTGTTATTCTTACAGTTCAGAGGCACATCAGACAACGTCAAGGAATACGATGACTCAGGTTTAGGATTTGATTTGCAGCCCGCAATCAAAATTCAGGATCTACAAGCAGAGGGCAAGCTCAACACTGAAATTTTGTGAAAATTCCATATTTAATTCTATAATTCATACAAACAAACAAAAACCAAATCTGAGAATCTAAGAAAACAAGTCAGGTACAAACATGGAGAATACTATATAATTTAGCTAAGTGAAAAATGAGATAATAACCCATAAAGTTTTTTTTTCTTTTATTTTTAAGGAAACTTCATCTGCAACATTGCTATTAACAATGTTCTAATTCTAATATTAAAGAACAACAGGATGATTCATGGAGGGCTAAATTTTTCCATGAGTTTATACTCCACTATGGCACTCTAGTGAAGCAGGTAGTATTTCGCCTATCTTTATCACTTCCACAGTTCCCTTCATACATATGAATATGCAGTGACATGTAAGAGCCAATGGCTACATGTTTGCAGCAAAAATCCCCCACAGTGTCATCAATTCACTCAAGGTTTGTGACATCCAAAAGGAAAGCCGCAGTCACTTTCCAACGTTAATCTTTTACACGAGTTTCTTCTGGCAGCCTGATGGAACAGAGCTGGGAACTCGCTCGGACGCAATTAGTCAGCAGGTGCCAGCCAGACAATGGGACCTTCAGAGGACCAAAGTTGTGCAAACCTCTCTGAAAATATTTTTATATCCTGCGCTCAGGGACATACACACAGACYTTGTTTAAATAACCCGCTTGCGCTAAGATTCACATAGGAGAAAAGCAAGAATGGGAGGCTACTAAGAAAGTATGAGCGAGATTAGAATGCCAAGAGGCACAGACTGTTTTTCCCCACGGTACAAAGCGCTATCTGGAATTAGCCACCTTTACAGACAGATATATTAGTCTTCTGCCGGGGAAAAAAAAAAAAAAAACCAGAACAGGCAGAGTACAAAATCACTCAATTAGAATTTAAGTTTACACTAAAGTCAGGGAAGAAGATAAAAAAAAAAAAGAAAACAAAAGAAAAAAAAGATCCTGCATGGGAGAGAACAGGGGAAGTTGCACTTGCTTGGCAGCTCCTCCATGGCAAGTGAGTGAAGTACTGACCCCAGGCTGAAAATATGGAAGTTGTAGGAGCACAGTGAAAGATGCTGAGCCATAAGAAGCAGTGAACAGTTGGACTGTGCTCGCAAGAAACCTGAAGGAGCTCAACATGAAGAGTCAGGAAACCAGGACACCAACCACGCTGCTCTAGCAAGCCAGCGTCACCTTTCTAATCTAAATCAAGCACACAGGAAAGCTAGCTCTAGAAGAATAAATTCCAATGTGGGCGTAAGAAAAAAGCCAGACTTAGAGCAGAAAATATTTATAGAATATGCAGCTACTGAAACTGTTTTTTTTTCCCCCAAGTCATTAGTCTGTGACTAAAATTTAGCATGGAGGAAGGGCAGATGTTCACTGGCACAGCTGTATGCGATGGCTCAAAACATTCCTCCAAAATTCTCAACTTKACAGGGATGCCTTCCATGTTTGCCAAGGAGTGAGTGGGAAGAGCAATCTGTCTTAATAAGGAAGAAGTTACCCTGGCTAGACTCAGCCTGTCAGGAGCATCAGCATAGAGCCGCTCCTCACTCACTCACTCACTCCACCTCAATTTCCCTTGCAAGAAGTCTAACTGCTCAGTGCCAAAGTTTAAAGAGACAAAGAAAAATACAGGAAAAAAAAAAAAAAAGAAAAAAAATTAAAAAAAGGAGAAGAAATGTGTTCACACATGTGGGTGCAGGCTGGGAACCTGGCTATACCTGGAGGTAACACTCACGGCAAGGGTGCCAGGCTGGCACCAAGGGGCAGCACAGGGAGCTGCCTGCCCAGCCTCAGGCTCACAGCATGGAATAGGTTGCAGGGTCGATTCTCCTTTTGCCTGTATTTATTTTGATTATTCTTGCTCTTTTTACCAAGTTTTCCAGCCCCACATACCACATTCATCTGAATGTCTCCAGATCCACCATCAGCTCTCAAGTGTTTTTCTTTTCACTTACTGCTAAATATTGCTATTATTTCAAATGCCAAAWCAGCTGTTGAAAGAGCAACTATTCCATACACCATGTCAATCCACTGAAGGATAATGATGGCATTCAAACTTAAATCATTGTTACTCTAGCACTTCCTGCAAAACTGGCCCAGCTAAAAGGTTGCCTGTCTCCCTGCACGGCCTAAGGAACTAAGTTTACCCAAAACCTTGGAACACACAAGCCTTATAATGAAATCTGGTACATTGAAGCCATYTGTGTATCAGAAGTTAAGAACCAAAGTTTAGCAAAAAACTCCTACTCTAACGCAGTTAAAGCATCCCAGTGGTTTAATTACAACCATCACACCATGTTTAACACAAAAGCCTCTTTTTCACCCTAAAGACTTCAGATGCATGAGGGCTTTATGARCAAGTTTTGCAGTAAGACTTTATTAGCTCAAAGGCACACTTGAGCTTGCTGCATCTTTTCCAGCATATCCCAGATTACTTCTGGCCAACACACATGAAACAGGTTCTGAAACACTGAGAACTAAATCTCCCAGGGAGAGTTCCAATAACATACTACTGGCTAAAGAGATGCCCCAAACATGCACTGACATTTAGAATAAGTTTTTGATACCATCTACTTCTTAAACTACAATTATCTGCATTTTATGATTTGATTAAATATTGCCAGACTTCAAAGTTATATTTCAGTCTTTGGATTCACTACCAACTAACCTTACACTGATTCCCACGGCTCATAAAATCCATCCCCAATATACCAGCAGACATGCCAGTATACACTTTTTCCAGTTTTATTTGCTTCAGAGGTTGCATATTCCTTCCATTTTTGTACATCATTTCTATATAGTATTTTACTATTTTGTAGCCTATTTATATGAAGGTATAGGCAAACYGCACAAGAACTCTTTATGAAAAGAAACTGTACATCAATTAGCAATGCACAGTATATAGAGCTAAAGAGAGTCAAGGGCGTGTATTTAAACATCATCAGGCATACAATTCTTTCTGTTTATYTGGGCCCCTGGTTTTGTTTGAGGAAGCAGTGAGGACTTCCAGAATTAAGGAATTAAGTCAAGCTAGCTAACAGAACTTTGTATACTGTAATATTCGATTCCTCCCAAAAATAAAAAGGAAAATAAACAAAAATCAAAAGCAGTAAGTCATTAACACTTGTGATTTGTTAACTTTTAAACTTTCTACTAGAGAATTGGCTTCTCCTTCTTTCTCTCTCCCTGCCTCCCCCCCTGAGTTTATCAGAAGTGAAGAATTCAGTACAGAATCCATGGCTGGTAATTAATTGCTAAGTGGGGCAAAGTATTTTTAAATGGTTAAGCTATGTTCAAAGGAAAAATCCTGATGTGAGTATTACTTATAAAAGTACTRTCACTAACACAAAAGAAGTTTCCCTCTAAGTGGATCTGCATTGGGATTCTCTAATGTCAACACGCTTGCGCAGCAACTTTAGAAAAAGGAAAAGAAGTCAGTGTATCAAGTCCATGGACGAAAGCTGCAACTACTCTAGATGACCAGCRTGCAGTATTTAAAATCACCACACTTGAATTTTGCTCATGTCTTGGTCAATCAGGACTATGGCAGCTCCCATAATTATTAGAACAAGCACCTTTGGTAACCACAGCTCCTGTATTGCAGTAAACAAGAAAGTAAGCAAAAACTACACACTGCATGAAATATTTTTATATTTAAATTACACCTTCATTAGAAGTGTCTAAGGCTTGGAGGGGACTATACTATATATAAGCATTCATAATTTTTCCCCATCCTATAAGTTTCCACACTGTATGTATTCTCCAAGGAGCTGCATACTAACCTTTCACCACTCCCAAGAGAGGTGGCGAGTTCTCTTGAGGAGTTCTGTCAGGTTCCTGGGGAGGTACAACCATAGCAAGCGTATGCACCGGTACACGTGGAACCTTAAAACAAAGCCACAGACACACACTCAGATAAAAAGTTCTGCAGAAGATGCAATCTTGAGGGCCTAGCATACTTTTTCTAGAGCAGACCTCCACTTATGTCATGCTGTCTCCTGGTAAACACTCTCCATGACGTTTTTTTTCTGGGTAACACGTCAAAGATAGCAATGTTATTCCTGCCTACCACCAAACTCACTTTGCAGGGAGAGAACCTCACGTCACATCAGTGTTTAAGACTAATCTGTTCAAAAATACTGCACTGTGTAAACTGCAACACCGTTAACATCTTTAGGATTTTTAACAATTAATTCTATCAGAAATCTGCTTCTCAGACTGCTTGGTAAACCTGCACATTTATGCAGTATGTATTTTTTTCCCATATAACAACCAGAATTGATAACAACATTGGAGAGGACATTAGGCTTTAGAATTCCTGAAACAAAATACTAAGCAAATGAAACTGAAAAAGTAAATTCTTCTACTATACTATGCTTAAGACTATCCTGTTTAAGAACAGAAAGTGTAACAAAGAGTTTATGTACTTTTCAGGACACTACAGACAAATAACAGCAACCAACTTTCTCACTCTATCACTTCGATGCATACTTTGACTTTTCCTTTCCACTGTCTGCATCTAACGAACTTGAGACGTTAAATACAAGGGAAGTGTTAAATGCAAGGGAAGAAAAAGATAATAAAATCTTTCTGCCTTACCTGAGACTGATCCTGAGATGGTGGCGTGAGCTGAGACAAGTCTGTCGCCGGAACTGACAAAACATTATTTGGGTAATCCAGCAAGTAAGAAACAACATTGGTATGTCCTCCTTTAGCGGCTTCAATGAGCATCGTTGAGCCATCCTGAAGTGAGATTGTGGAAATAAGAGTCATAATATGAAATCAGCTGCCCGTTGCACCATGCAAAAATAGGAATTAGTCCRTTTAAAATGGCACATTCACCAGCAAATGGATACAATCCACTCTGTGGTTCTTTAGCTAGAGGTAGTGAGGATGGTAAACAAACAGTTAAGCGAGTACCTTCAGCCGATGGGTCGGRTCTGCACCATGAGCCAGAAGGAGCTCAACAACTGCCAGGTGGCCTCCCGCACATGCCAGTGACACCACCGTGTGGTCGTTATTAGCTGTAGCCCTATTAACATTGGCACCTATAAAAGGAATACCTCATTAACAAACTAAACATCAGGAAATTCTTAAAATATCAAGAAATACGACATTTTCTGGAACAAAGATAAAATTTTCTCTTCTGGTTATCCTAATTTGTAACATTTTTCTGGAGTGAAAGCAAGACTAATACCGTTTAAATAGATTCCAGTAGTACACATTATTACTACACAGTAGTAATACAGTACACATACATTATTACTACAYAGTAGTAATAATGCAGTAACAGCAAGCCATGTTAATTCATAAGACATGGAATGTTGTCCCAATTAGTATATCCAAAGAACCACTTCTACACCGTGGTCCTAAGTAGTAATCAGTGTTGGTATATGGTATTACCTTTACTGATTCAGATCATATTTGATTTCTTTTTTATTGATTTGCTTTTCAACAAAGAAACAGAATACATGTGCCAAACCACAGAAATATTCATTGTTTTTTTTCTGCTCCATCATATAAATTAACAAGAAAGAACTTGTGTGATCTATTGTTTCTGTATCCTAAACAGACTGAAGTTCAAAAGAAAATATATGYATATATAATACCTTTGCTAATAAGGAATTGCACAGTGCATAAATGACCAGCTCTTGCGGCCTTCATTAGCGGGGTCCTCCCACCTTCAGATTCATGCTCCTATCAWAAAGGAGAGAAAATAGATGTTGCATAAATAACCAAAGCTTAATCRCAGTTTCAGGTGTTGAAACATCTGCTTATGGGGCCAAAAATTCAGTCCCAATAGAAGCTGTCTCCTACATTCACGAGACTCATTGCTGTGGTAGTTTACTACCAGGCTAGCACATCCATACTGTTGGTCAAACACGGAATTGCCCTGATCTACATGCAAGTATTTAACGCAAGTATCATCCAGTGTCATAAAGTACATGAAACTGACGTTTCAGGGTAACAGTGCTCAGTACTGTTGTAATACTGCACGTCACACCTTTGAAATAACGGCTGAAGTGTACAAAATGTAAGTAATTTTAAAAGATTATCATTTCTGGTGCATATTTGGTATTCGACATATCCTTCACTGTGGGTCAAAAAAAAACCTCTGAAGAAAATAACTAGAGAAAAAAAAAAAACCAGCATGTTAGGGGAACAGAAGGATGACTTGGGCATTGCTGAGAATACAACCAGAGGAAAAAAGTAACAGATGACAGGAAAGATTTTGTAATTAAAAAGAATTCTGAAAACTGGAAAAGTATGATTGGATACCACTGTAATAAAGAAGTTAGAGGAAGAAAATCTGCCTGTTGTGCAGACATGATGGATATCCCAAAGAATGCTGACTAACATATCTCAACCCTCCCACTGCAAAAGGGGAAGAGAATATCATTATATTGATAGTGTTCATATTTGCAGGCCTGAAATTCTATCAGTAATGCACTAGGACTGTGTTTTGATGTTGTTGTTGTTTTTCAATTAAATACCTGGGAAGCAAAGCTGCAAATTCACTATTGAATTCTGAAATGACATGTACAGTTGACAGTGAAAATTAACATTAGGATGGACCGGAGATGGTATTGCTATTTATAAATAGAGAGCACAAAACCAGACTTGACAGAATAAATCAGCTCCTTCCCCTACACTGCAGTATTCCTGCAAACCCTGCATTTGTCCTATGAAGTGGTGCACCTTCGGCTCATGGGGTTGAGTATCTCCGGCTGTCCTGCAGACTGCCACGATAGAGGCGGTCGGCAGAACACCGCTCTCCTTCGCCACGAGGCAGGTCCCCCCGGCACGCTGCTGKGCACTTGGGGAGGGCAGCAGAGTGCTGCTGGCCCCTAGCAAGAACACTGCACTGCTGCTGCCCTGCTTTAACACGCAGCTGGGGACTCCGCAGCGGTGCGCCGACTCCTTGGTTTTCTTCATAGGAGAAGGGAAAAAGCCAGTCACGTATGCACGGTTGCATGCAGTCAGATGGAAACACCACAGACTTGTTGCTGAAGTCAGCTGAATGTATCGGAACAACTGCATTCTGCTCCCAAGGCGAATGACTGCTTAGCTGTTGATACACACAGGCACACTTTGGGTGTTCTGTACATCACAATTACTTTCACATGTCCTGCAAATATTTATTCTAGTGTACAGCCTTATGACATGCAGGAATTAGTATCATCTCCTTTGCCTCTTCTAGTATTACCTTCTKGGGTATTTGGCATGACTTTTCCCGTCTTAGCTACCACCATTAGATCACAAAAAGCTATGTGCTGCTGCTAGTCTCCCACATGGTAAATCCCAGTGCTGCAGACAAGCAAAGCAGATGCAAAGAATCATTAAATAACAKTTCTCTGACTGAGCAGGACCAGAACACTACTGCTCCCCAAATTACTAACACATTTCATCAAAATCCCTACGGAAACTAAATCGCAAGTGGTAAAACGTATTTTAGCTCAGCTCAGTTTTACCCAAGAAAAYGAGAGACCATCCTGCGTTACACACAAATGTAGCTGAGATGACTAGCAAAGTATCACTATTGCCAACAAAATTCTCCATTCTAAAGAGATCTCACTGGCAAAAAATTAAAGATGGATGTCAGAAAGTCTCCTCATGGAATCACAATGCAATTACCCTTATCCAGCTTGATAAACTGTCACTTCATCACGCAGGCATGACTTGGTCCTCAATACTTCAAATATGTGCAGTACCACTGACATCCATGAGTCCAACCAAAGGAAACCACTTGCCTGCTACCTGCCGTACATCTTCAAAAGTTATCCTACTATGACAGCATTTTTCATATCAGAAGATGCAGAAACGTTACTCTTTAAAACAAAATTGCATGGGTCTAGTTCTCTAGGTAGCATTCTTAGAGGCTAACACGCAGCATCACCTCAAGTGCTACTGACTGATACCTAGAATAAACCGAAATAGTAAGTTACAGTTGTCCAATGTCTTTGTCTACTGAAACCCTTYTCTTAACCTGAAATTGCCAGAAGTTTCCAAAGACCGTTTCTGAAGCTGCAGTAGATACTTAACCAACCCGAGGACAGAATGTGCACGCTGTCGAACAGCAACAGCCCATSCCCTTTGCAATGCACCTCTTTCTCAGGTTAAGAGAAAGTATATGCAAGAATCCATCCGATAATCACACGAACTAGTAAAGAGTGCTCACCTCCAAAACCACAACCTCCTCTGCTCTATCACCTCGCCACAGTGCCCTACCTTACCCCTTCATTACTCTAATCCTGGCAAATACTGTAGTCACCGAGATCAGGAAGAGGTACAGAGGAGAAAACCTCTACCAACTCTGAGCAGGAAAAACACTCACTAAACACTTCAGTAATCTGTTCTCCTGCTAATTCTGTTTGGGAATGCTTGCGAGGAATTAGGGCTAAGTCTGAGGAGCAGATAGAGCGGGAAAAAGAGGAAAATTTCCCAGCTCAAGTGTTTAAATTATCTACTTTTTTTTTCCCAGGGACTCAAAGGGAGATGAGAGTCCCCTAAGAAATTATTTCCCTCCCAGGCAAATCTATACTTCAGAGAGAAGAGCAAAAGCACCGTCACTGTATCTTGGTCATTGACAACATTCTTTTA
>PTEX01000304.1:610675-665675 GCA_003342815.1 Eudromia elegans | reverse complement strand
GCTCCTGAGCAACAAAGGGGGATAAGGTATCATTTAAGGCATTTAAACACTTAAAGAAACCATACAATCCTATTCCTGTGGCCSAAGAAGTCTTAATTCTCTTGCAGAATAGTATCAGAAAAGTAAAAATAATCACATTAAAAAAAAAAAAAGTTATGGTTAAACGCATTCCAAAACCCATACAAACACTGTGAAAGCAATATGCAAAAAGTGAAAAAAAACAGGAGTTGGAAAGAAAGAAATGACTTCTAGAACAAAGAAAAGAGGTTATATTATGTTGGTCCTTTAAAAGGCATTTTGCTTAGTTTAACTCTTGCAAATGACAACACAAAAAGAATACCAAAGAGACTTGGGGTGTTCAGAGATGAACAATGAAATAGAGAGGCAGCAGCTGCAAGTACTAGCACACTTTAAAGGCACAGCAGGTCATCCACAAGAGCTTGGGAAGAATACACTGGCATAATAAATAAAAGAATGTAGAATATATCCCTTTAAGCACTATAACATATCCAAATTAATCAACTGTCAGAAGTGAAAGTTGCAGTTAATTTTTTTACTTTTATAGCTCAGGGATTAAGAACATGCACACTTTTATATCAAACAGATTATACAGGGGTTTTTTTGTTTGCCTTTTTTTAATTCTTCTTTCAGATGTCTTTTTACACCCATATACAAATCTTAAATACTAAAAATCTTGTTCTTGCTTTCTAAGTTCATAAGCTTTAGCACTTTTTGATAAGTGAAATTTAAAATTAAAGGCTTCTGCTATATCTTGTGGGGGAAAAAAAAACTTACCAAATCAGCACCAGCTTGAAGCAAAACGTCTGCAACATCAGTATGTCCATTTTCACAGGCATAGGTCAAAGCTGTATCTCCTGTCGCTGTGGTGGCATGAACATTAGCTCCTAGAAATACAGCAGCAATTATTTTTTTACTGGACTTCTCCTTACAAAGTATTCCATATCAGATAGACACAAAAATCAAGGRACTTTCCAGCCACAACTACAGCTCTATCCTATGGATCAACTGCTTCAGTAGCCCAAGGGCATTTGCTCCAAATGCTCCAAAGAAAGAGATAAGCCAAGGCCTGGAAAAGTCATGACTGCCAATCCTAAGCAGGTAAGTCTCTATGCTCACTTACTCCTCCTCTCCTCCTACAGCCATGAAAATTTCTGTTGTAACAAACAAAAGTGAATTCTGACACTTGTCTAGACTATTTGACAGGGAGTTGCATGCCAAGGAAAACGAGCAGAAATGCATTTTATTAGATAAGTATTAATACTAATAATCGTACATTTGAGCAAGTTTAAACTCTTCCCTGGTCTTTAAAACTATTTAAAAATAATGACTAGCTTCATATGTCAACTACATGAAAAATATGCATGTCCATTACTATCTAACATGTTCTTCTATAAAAATGCCATTACTACCTAACATGTTCTTCTATAAAAATGCCAGTGTGATTAGCCCTTTTCTTATTTTTAAATCCCGAGATATATTTAGAGACACACTGATGCCAGAACCGGGCTCCTCAATTAACTTTTTACACTATCAGTAGAACTGAAGTGCAAGCAGAGTTCTAAGGGAGCTGTCGACTGGTGTCACATGCTGGTATCAYTGCACAAAGAGACACAGTTGTTACTGTCCCTCGATGAGCAATGAACATTGCTTTCTAGAATTACAAATCTAGAGTTCTAAGTTTATTCTTAGGAAAAAAAATCACATCAAATAAAGCGCTCTGCATTATGAGGAAAACATTCCAAAYGCATCTCCCTCCTCTTTTATTGTCCCCTTTTCTGATAGTCTCACTATAATTTGTTCTTATCAACCAAAAACTGAGATGAACACTGAAGTGTCATTTCACCTACAACTCTACTAGGACTATTTAACCTTATCCTTTAAAGAAATTTAGTACATTCCAGAATCTTTCTTGCATATTGTTTTTCCAGGGCCCAGTTCCTAAAGTACTGGTTACTCAGGAAGGGTGTCTGCAGATAATCAGGCTCAGTGAAAATAAGAGTAGCAWATAAAAACAAGCATTGTCTGTAGTAACATTTTGTCCTAAATGCAGTTAGCTGGAAACAATGTTCCTAATGAGTGGTGATATTTTGTGGAAATGAATTGAGTCCAGTACTCTGTAAAGGCTCTTTGCCCTTTTAACAGTATCAAACACTGCTACCATGGAACATACAATATTTTACTTTCTGTTACGTCCATGACTGYAGTTTGCTATACCACCATCACCAAATACCTGCTAGACCACATAAAACATTGATGCTACACTGTTTGTGGGTCAGCCCACTCATACTGTACACACACCTGCTGCCAGCAAGTATTTCACCAATTCCAGATGACCCTCTTGAGCAGCTTCCATCAAAGGTGTTGAGCAACCAAGTTCTATATCAGCTCCTGCCTTAATGAGGAAGTCGGCTACTTCTGAAAATCCTCCACAACATGCCAAAGTAAGAGCCGTTTCCTGTGTTTCTTCTGTCTGTGCATTTATATTTGCCCCTAGGAAACAAAACAGCAGTTAATTTAACTGACCAGACAGGGTGGGAAGGTGAAAGCTTATGACCTCTGATTTAGGTGCTGTACCTTCATTTCATAACTACAGCAGCAAACCAGTGACAACCAGAGTTTGTACTCTACAGAATAATTAGTGAAGAGCAGTCAACACTGCACCTTCTTAATGAACAGTAAAGAAATGAAACTTATTAGTGCTCCATTATCTCACCTTGCGCCAGTAACAAGGCCACCATCTCCTCATGGCCTTCTCGGGCAGCTTCCATGAGAGGAGTGTAACCTTCGTCATTAACTTCCTCCAGGTTTGCTCCTCTTTCTATCAGGAGAGCTGCAAGCTCYACGT
Organism: Eudromia elegans; assembly: GCA_003342815.1. NCBI lineage: Eukaryota > Metazoa > Chordata > Aves > Tinamiformes > Tinamidae > Eudromia > Eudromia elegans. The sequence continues at coordinate 662,809 of PTEX01000304.1, read as the reverse complement.
GTCCGCCACAAGCAGCCAGAGTGAGAGGCGATTCAAAGGAATCCGCAGGCATGTTCACTTGAGCACCACTGTCCAAAAGCAGGCGAGCTACTTCCACGTGCCCATCCTACAAGGCAGGAATGAAAACAAGAATCAGACAGGCCACGGCTTTAAATGCAGGAGTTACAATTACTGTGCACCAAGATCTGAAATGGATTTAGAGGGTAGTATTTTTGTTATGGTGGTTCCATTTATGAAAATTATAGCAATGCTTGAATGAAGCTGACATCTAGATTTCCATCTAAATTCTTTTAGATTTAAATGCATCAGAAACAAAGCTTTTTCTTGTTTTTCTCTCTTTTTGGAGGGAATGAACTTTTTAAAATATTCAGGAAAAAAAACAGGACACGTGTAATATAAACCGCAAACAACTACCAAACAAATACACCCGATGCATCACTAAATCACAAAGCAAGCATGGGAAGAAAAGTTTTCTTCATAATTATTCAATGGCTTCTACAAACAGCTCCAGAGAGATTCCAGATCCAGGGAAAGCTGGAATAATTATGGAAAAACTGACAGAGATTACAGTGAAGTAGGAAAAAGAAGGGGAGATTGCTATAGAAGTCCATTGATTCCTTTCAAAAACATACAAACATAGCTGCTTGCTTCTCAATAAACTGTTACTATAATGTTGAAAGTTACTTGGAAGAGAATCTGTACCAAAAACTCCTGTTCCGCTTCAGGTGTAATTTGTGGACTAATTACATTACATTATCTTTGAGAGAGGGGAACAAGGGAAACATCCCAAACATGGCATCTCCCTCTCATGTACCTTGAYGTAACTGAGTCCAAACTTGGTGAAAGAGAAACAAGACTCATAATATACTGCAAAGAGGGGGGAGTCATGAAAAGAATGAAACTGTCCAGAGAGACGTAGAAGTTGTGAGGGTTGAATGAGGCAGTGTTTAGCACAAGGTCTTTCTCCAGCAGACACACTTATGTGGACAAACTAAGGATGAAAAGGGAACTCTGGATGCCCTGCACATTCCACACGTTAGGTACCTCTTCTTAGACATTCCATTTATCCAAGGATCTACTGAGTTTTTCCATAAGGAAAAACCATGAGCCAATTTTGATGATTGCCAGTAGTGCTTTGCTTCCTGGTAGAGAAGTTCTCAAAGGATCTAGTTAACCTGGATTAATTCCCTAAATTAGTCCCAGCATGTGCTGATCATATATACCCAATGACGTAAAAGAGCACTGCACCCCCAGGAAGATGCAAGAAAGACCAACTACTGGGTAAAAAAGCAGATGTATTTATATTAATTTCTCAAATAAAATCTAAATAAACTTGTGTAACTGTAAAGAGCAGAAAATAGAAGAGCTAGAAGAACTAGAGCGAGCTTCCAACTTGACCAGCACACAGTATTGAACCTCTCAGAGGAACTTACATCCTAGGCCATGAAGAGAGGCCAGACATCTCAGCTTCCCATTACAACCTTGCAGCAYTGGTCGGTTGGAAAACAATGAAGACTGACAAAAGTCAAAACAATGTACTTGAATGGCTCCCTTCTGGAAGGATAAAGCCAAGGATAATGGTAAGGAGAGGAACAMACACCATCACTAGACTTCAGGTTGGGCCTTCAAGGGATCAGTTTTCTCTCTAGCACTTCTGAAACACGCTGAGAATACACACTCAGTAATGCAAACTGATCTGAAACATGCTAAGGAGCTAAGACCATGCTGGACACATGCACAGCGTTATTCTACCCAAAAAAAGACGTCTTCCCCYAGGAAGATACTTTACAGTCAGCGTGTCAAGCCCCTGCTTGGTTTGCAATGCTGACTTAGACTAGATGACTAAGTCTTAAACAGAAATTAGCAGGTAAATGTATTCATTCAGTGACAACACGTAGCCAGCACTGTTTGGTCTGTCTGAACTGCATGTTGATGCTAGGCTCTCGGGCAGAGAAGAGTCCTTAARGATGCTACTACTGTCACACTATCAAAAGCCTTCAACCTAGCCTGGTAAATTCTTATCTGACCTCGGTCATTCACATCATTATCTTACAACTAAGCTGAAAGAATGCTCAAATGGAACACTACAGACATCTTCTAGGGACTATACAGGCAAATTAAGCTTTCCTCCATTCTCTGGGCTTCCTACGGAATCACAAATTCCTATTCTTCTCTCCAAGAAGTTCCATAGCTTGAAGAATTGATAAAAGACCACCTACAGCTCTGGACAAAAACAAAAGGACATGCTCTGACACAACAGAGCACTCAGTATTAAGATGAAGTTCCTGGAAAGAGAGGGGTTTTTTATTGGTTGCTTCAAAATTGTTTGAATTGCCCAGGAAATCACTAAGCTACTTCTGGTCTGCCTTTCGTTTAAGTAAATAAAAAACTTGCAGCATCTTCTCTACCTAAAACACATGCACTTCCTGCATGATGAAAGAATACATGTAAGGCATTAACCATCCAATTTAATGCACTTCTGGAAGGCTCATGCCTTCCAGATCATGAACTGCATGACCTTCTAGAAAAGCTAGTTTCCCATCTTCATCTTTATTAGCTGCAAATGAGAAGGCAACTTGCACTCAATCTGTTATCCTAATGGCACTGCAAACTAGCTACCTTCCACAGCAGGAATTTAAAAGAACATATGATCCACCCCAAAATCAGGACAGTTCTTCCCTATGGCCAGTTGGAGGTCTACAGGGTAGTTATCTAACTACCAACTGCTTTCTTACCATAAGCAAGTTGCAACCTGTTRACAGAGACKCACTTTAATGCACCCCTTAGTCCCCGTCACTGGAAAGGAAGCAGTACAAGAMGTCGACTTACCATGCAGGCCTCCATTAGCGCCGTGTGCATCTCATCTGTTTTATGTTCTTGATCAGCTCCAGCTTCAAGCAAGAAACGAACCATGTCTAAATGGCCTTCAAATGAAACAGATCAAAACAAATACACGCTTAATATTACAAGGCTTTAGTAGTACAAAGCACCCAGGATCAATCGTTTAAAACCGTGCAGGCAAGCTATGGAAACCTCACAGTGCAAAGTGGGTAGTCAGCAACAAGAGAGCAGCCTTCCTCAAAGATGAGAAACACACACGYGAAAACCCTGCACTCAGCTGCACAGTGACATATGATTTAAATGTTCCAAACAGCAKGTATTTTGAGAGGGAAGGAAGAATAAGGAGAAAGAAAATTATCTTCTAAAGATAAGCTCACAGCTGCACGACTCTAAGCTTTTTAATCAAAGCACTCACTCTTTAGAAGGCTAAGATACACATATCATGTTGTATTGTATTATCTGACACTATAAGGGCTTCTACTGAATTTTACCAAACCTCGCTTTCACTTCAACTGATTGAACATTTATCAAGATAAACCCAAAAGCCCAAACATATATAAGGATTAAGTGATGGTTTCCATCGCTTTAGACTCCATATTACAAAGAACAGATTTTTGTCCTCTTAGTGGACATCTTTCKACAAGATACTGCAAAATTTTATGTAACAAACTGATAGAGAGAAAAAAAGATATATTTGGGAAAACCTCTGGTCTATAAAAAAAAAAATCTCATATTATAACACTTTTCCTATTWAGTTTTACATTATAAGAACTAAAAACACTCATCCAAACTTGGGTGTCCCCAAAAACTATACARAAGGGAAAGTATTTGCTTATAAATATGGGCATCTTTTATTCCATCATGAATTCTAGAGATATGTGCTGTAACTTCACACTGTGTTAACAATTAGCCGAGAAGCTTCAGTAGATTGAGACAGCTGTTGAGGGAAACACAAATGACAATGCTGGCCACCGTGCAAGTGTCAGCAAGGGATGTGAAAGGAAGACTATGACTGCTGAGGTGCTGTCAAAGTACAGGTTTGGACACGGTCTAGTGCCTAAACTTMACATAATTTCATCAAGAATAAGTATTTCCCCATATGGAGTTTAAATCTAGTATTTCAAAGCAATTAAGAAAAAGTTTGATGGGGTTTGCCTGGAAATTTCAACGAGACAGATCCTAGCATGTAAGTTACAATGCAGACACAAAACGAAGTAAGTGAGAACAGTTTCTTCAAACAGTCACTGCAATGCCATACCTTTGTAGCACGCAAGTGTAAGTGCACTTTCCTTGAACTCGTTGGAGTGAGTATTGATTCCTGCACCATATTCCAGCAATACTCTTGCAACCTCAACATGGCCTGCACTGGCTGCTTCCATTAAGGGGGTATGTCCATTCTCATTGTGGTCTTCTATATTAGCACCTGCTTTCAATAGCACCTTCACTATGTCAACAAATCCCCCAGCACAGGCATAGGTGAGTGCGGTGTTCCCTGCAGAAGAGAAGTTTATATGAAATCCCCCTCCATCACACACCTCAAATACAGAAAAAGAAGTCAGATTTTAAAATCCCTGTAGAAAACCAGGTGTTCACCATTAATCAAGAGCCTTTTCCGTAACACATATGTTAATCTAGCCAGTAATTTCCAACTGGGTATACAATTCAATCAAAACTATAATGTGAAAGAGTTCTGATATTAAGTCAATATTAAAAAACAACAACAAAACTTGTCTTATAATCATGCTTCCTACTTCAGCACAAAAAAAAAGGTCAAAGACATAAATTAATCATTTTTATGCTCGGTGTAAAGGGATTTCTTTTGTCCAAATATTCTGCGATTCCTTGAAAGGCTTTTATTGGATGAAAATRAACTCCTGCATTTTAAAATGTGTTCTGAAAATGAAAGACAGTCACATATGGCTCATTTTAATTTTTACAGTGAGTTTTAAGCTAATTTTATAGTCAACAGCCTTAATTARTATGGCTAACCATCAGGACAAAACACACATTGCATAATTCAATCATCTGTCAAAAATGAACAATAATTGAACTGTATTTTAAGTTCAGTATAATCAAACTGCAGGTTAATATTTTCAGCCAGGTTAGCTACAGTTACTGATCAAAGGATTCTCTCTCCTTCTCAGTAAAAAGCCATATATCGAAAGAATTGGCCTTGACCAAACATGCTCCAAGAGTTTCTTACCAGCCAACTTTGGATTTTATGGAAGTGCTTTTCAGAGAAATAATACTTTTCATTAGAGTTGAGAGCTATCGTAAGAMTCTTATTTGGAGATTAATAAACACAACTATCTGACCTGCTCTTAATGGTTCCTGTCACATCTTTTTGTAAATAAACCTRCCATATACCTAACAATACAGATGCTCAGAACAGTAGCATGTGGTTTATATGCCACTATTATTTTTTTCTGCTTCTTGCTCTCCAGTTACCTGTTGAAGACTGGGCGTTGACATCTGCACAATGAACAAGGAGAAGTTTAACAATATCTACATAGCCTCCGCTGGCAGCTGCCATTAAGGGAGTTATGTCTCCTTTATTCCCTCGATCTTCAACATTTGCATGCATTGCTAGTAGCACCTGAAAGAAGAGAAGAGTTCACTTTGATGGATAAATACTAAGAGCTACATTTTGCTTTTAGTTCAAAGGGACTTAAGAATGATTCCCCAGTAAAGCCCCTTGCAATAATACCCCTAGCAGTAAAGAATAACTATCCTCCTAGGGTTATTTATACCCATACCTCTTCTTTAGGAACTTCTTCAGGGCTCTTCTTTAGGAAATGCTGTTTTTCTACAGCACTTATTCATAGCTGTTGCAGTCAACATTACATTACAGGGCAATACTGACCTTTTCAAACGCCACAGGGCAATTCACCAACTAGAATGATAACAAACTTGCAGTAGCAACCACAGCACAGACTAGTTTAAGCCTAAAAGTAACCAGTTTTCCCTCTGTGTGCTCCCTGGCGTCAAAATTACCAGTTGGGCACATCTTGAGAATCACCACAAGCATGCTATGCGACTATAAAGGCAGTCCCAAAATTAATCCACTGTTCATATAAAATTGATTCTTTGACTGATTAAGATCTGAGTTGAATATGTAATTACTTGTGTTTTTATTTTGCCACTAATTTAGCTCCTTTTGCAATGTCTGCCTGTCTGAACAGCTTGATTGCATCTATAACAATGCCAGAAAAAACAGAGCTGTATTACTAAAAACAAGCTACATTCTTTAGACAAGTTCCTTAAACACAAGGGGCATAAGATGGCATAGTCCATTCAAAAAGGTGAATTATATCACTAACCCACAATAAATAAATTTCCAATTTAGATAATAGAACTTAGTTTTAACCAGAACAGTCAAAATCCCTTACTTAATACTTCATGAAGCTTTAGTTGTGACTATATGTATGTTACTCACTTGTGCCAATTCATAATATCCAGCTGAACAGGCCAAGCAAAGGAGACTCTCCCCTTCTTCAGTGTGTTCATTGACACTTCTTCCTTCATCCAGCAGCTTCCGGACAGCATTTACGTCGCCATCTGAGCACGCTTCTGCCAAACTGCGACTGCAAAGTCAGGACAGCAAGCTCAACGACCAGGAAGCTCAAAATAAATCTYCAGTAGATGGGCACCTTCCTTATGCAACAAGGCAGACTCGACTGCGGCACTCACAGCTTTAGTATAAAACCTTAATAGAAAACACACCTTGCATATCTTGTTTAAACTACATATATAAAAAGATACACTAGCTGAACCATCTGTATGCCGGATATGCCTAGTTTCCATTTCTCCTGTGGAAAAAGAGCCTTTCGAATGTCTAAATCATCTCCTTATCACCTCTCAACACTGACRGTAAGTTCTCATATGGACTTCTGGTGCAGAATGAAAGCTTTCAAACCTGGGCAGTTTGCGGTAGACCTCATGGATGCCACACACGCTGTGCGCATGTGGCACTCCACCAATAAAGGATGGCCAGGACAAACTAGGGACYACAGGCACCAAGGTCACTTGCTCGTGGAGAAAAAGCCAGAGTGAGTGGCCCGGTGTCACAGAGGGCACTAATTCTGCAGCTTCCTGACCACTGTGTCTCTAATTTCCTTCTCTGCACTGCCCAAAGCTCACTTCTTTTAAYTGGAAACAGCGATTTCTAAATTTAAGCAGACATTTTAATTCAAGGAAAATCCTTACCACACCTAATGATCTAATCTTCAAGAAAGACTGCAGAAGAGCATTGCAAGGACTTCATCTATATATTTTGTCGTAGGTTATCAAGCTTTTTAACAACTTTTTACCAGCAGTAACAACAAATCCTACCTGGAAAAATAAAAAACCAATCCTTTAAAACAACAAAAGCTGGGTAAGTAACTATGAACTAAGCACTTGGAAGGAAAATACAAGCCATAATGCCCAGTGCTTGGTGTTTAAAAGCTCAGGAAATCTGTAATCACTACTTTAACTATCATTAACCTTTGCAATCAAGAGATGGTRCCCTTTGGCCTAGGAAAGCACACTAAACAAAGCCAGAAAAAAAGGGGGCGAGCTGAGTTTCAATTATTTTCAAACCAAGTCTTCTGTCCTTTCAATCTTCTTCTACAGAGCATAGAAAGAAAAAAAATATTCATAAAATTGTATATAGGGAATCACAACTCCTGAACCACTAGGATCCGAACTACAATTAAGGCTTTGGTGAGAGAGTAAAAGGGAGGAAGACTCTTCCTTTAGGAACAGCACACAACTGCAGGCGACCCACTCTGAATTCACTACGAGCTTCAGAAGCTCATGAACCTCAAGCTTCTACTCTTTCATGAAAATACAAATTTCCTCTATAATTTCCTCATCTCTGAAGACATAACAGACTTGAATCCAAAGGTTCCTCAGGAAATCACACAAATTTCAGTTTTCAACTCAATTCCAAAGACCACAATTGTTGAACTATATATTAAGGTCCCTCTTTTGAGCAAATCCTCCATTTACCACATACTCCAAAATCAAATAAGCCTTGCAGCAGTTGATAGATTGCAAGCTGAGAACTGACCTGAAGATAAAATCCAGGATCTGAAAACTATTATTATTAYTCATTATTATTTTAATCAAATTAATTAATAGTTTGTGTATGCTTATTATTTGGTTACCTATGCAAGCTTGCACAATGGAGCAATGGCTGCAGGACACAGTCACATCTGCCACCTTCTCCTCAACGGGAACAAGGGACAGCCAAACACTCATGACCCCGGAGATGAAAAGCCTTGCTGTGACCTACATGCAGTCAGGCTTTTACAACATGAGTCCTGCTCATCAGCTGGGAGGAAGGGCTTGGTAATCAGGCACTTCTGCCCACAGACACTGGCCTGTAGAAGCAGTCACTCAACAACATAACCTGCAAGACAGGCATGGAAACACAGATCTCAACCGCAGACCTTAAGCCTCTCCACATAGTAACCAATTCTGTTCTAGGAAAGAGCTATCAAGAATGGGACTCTCACTCGGTTCCAGCTGATCCACACATCTCAGCAGGCCTCCCAGGCTGCTCTCCTCGCAGAATTACTGAGCTTGCAGGAAGCCTTAGCATTCTGTCAATCCCACCCATCTGCTCAAAGCAGGGCCAGCAGGGTCACTTTGCTCAGGACTGTGTCCACTCAGGATTTGAGCATCTCCGAGAACAGAGATTCTACATCCTCCGCGAGCAACTCATTCCAGCATTTGAGCACTCTCACAGTCAAGAAGGTTCGTCTCACATTTGAGTGGATTTTCCTGTAATTCAAATGGTGASCACTATCTCTTGTCTTGACATCAGGCAGTACTGAGAAGAGCCCRGCATTATCTCCTCTACTCCCACCCATAGGGTATTTACACATCCTAAAAAGATCTCCCCTGAGCCTTGCCTTCTCCAGACTAAGCAGGCATAACATTCTCATCCTCTCCTCATATGCAGATGCTCCAATCCCTTAATCATCTTTACAGCCTTTGCTGGATTGCTCCACTACATCCATGTCCTCCCAGAGCTGGATATGATACTCTGGACRCTATCTCATAAGGGTTGAAAAAAGGGGCGATGACCTCCCTCAAACAGCKGCTTTCTCACACAGCTCAGGACGCTGGTGGCATTTTTTGACCATGCTTGGTGGGTCAGGTTTGCTCTTCATAAGGAAACCCAGATCCTTTTCTGTAAAGCTGCTTTCCAGCCAGTCCCTCAGTCCCTAGCTTGTACCAGCGTACGGGACTATTTCTCCCCAGGATTACTTCCTTGAACTTCACAGGGTTCCTCTGTCCATTTCTCCAGCCAGTCCCTCCGAACACCAAGACAACCCTTTGGTGTATCAGCCCCTCCTCTCAGGTTCTCACTATCRGCAACCTTGCTGAGGGTGCACTCTGTTCTTTCATCCAGGTCACTGATGAGTAAGTCGAGCAGCACTAGACCTAGTAGACCYAGTACTGACCACTGGGCTTCAAGCCTCCAACTGTACTTGGACTTGTTACTGCTGTCCCGCTGCTGAGCTCTGCCAGTCAGAGGGTTTTCAGTTCAGTTCCCTGACTACCTACCCAGCACACACTGCAGCAGACTGTCTGAGAAGATTATTGCGGGAGACAGTGTCAAAGACTTCCTAAAGTCAACTCCAGCAACATCCACCACTTTCRTCGACCCATCTAATCCTTTCACAGKAGSATACTACTAGGTCTTCTCTGCGCTGATGGATCCTAATCATCTTTTGCCCTTAGTATATTTGGAAATGGTTCCCAGTAGATTTGTTCCCTCATCTTTCCAGGAACCAACGTGAGTCTACCTCTCCTATTGAAGGTGACATTTGTTTTCTTCCAGTCCTCTCCCGGTTGCTATGACCTTTCAAAGACAATAAGTTGCTGGAAAGCAGCTCCATGGTGAGAGATTTGGGAGTCTTAGTTGACAAATTACTGATGAGGCAGTAACACACCCTTGTGGCCAAGAAGCCCAATGGGCTCCTGGTTGCATCAGGAGGAACGGTGTCAGCAGAGCAAGGGAGGGGATCCTGCCTCTCTGCTCAGCTTGGGGTAGGCCACATCTGGAGTGTTGGGGGTACTTCTGGGCTCCCTAGGACAAGAGGGACATGGAGCTCCTAGAGAGGGTCCAGCATAGAGCAAGAAAGATGATGAAGGGACTGGCGCATCTACCGGGTGAGGAAAGACTAAGCGGGGCCTGYTTAGCCTGGAGAAGACTGAGAGGGGATCTGATCAATATGTACAAATATCTGAGGGGAGAACACAGGAAGGAGAGGGTCAAACTCTTCTCAGTGGTGGTCAGTGACAGGACAAGGAATAATAGCTACTAGTAGAAACACAAGCAGTTTCATCTCCATATGATGAAGAACWWCTTTCCTGTGAGTGACAGAGCCCTGGAACAGGCTGCCCAGAGAGGCTGTGGAGGCTCCTGCTCTGGAGACCTTCCAAACTCCCCCTGGGTGCCACCCTGTGCCCCATGCTCTGGGTATCCCTGCTGGAGCAGGGGGTTGCACTAGATGATCTCTAGAGGTCCCTTCCAGTCTCAGTCATTCTGTGATTCTGCAATAATCATCAGCCAGTTCATTCAGCACTTGCAGGTACAACCCACCCAASAAGACTTCCCACAGACTTCTGCGTATCTGGTCTACTCATACTTTACCCAACCTGATCCCTCTTCCACTAAGGTTAAGTCTTTCTTGCTCCAGACTCTCCCATCAGTCTCAGAGGCCTAGAAACCCTAAAGGCAAATCTTACCAGTAAAGATCAATGCAAAGAAGGTATTCTTACTTCTGCTTTTCCTCTGTCTCCTGTCACCAGGTCTCCTGCCATATTCAAGAGCAGGCCCACAATGTCTCGTCTTCTTTTTGCAGCTGGTACTCCTTGAGCTTGATATCATTTTGCCCTTCAGGTCCCTTGCCAGATTCCAATCAAGGAAGGCTTTGGCTTTCCTAGCAGTAGCAYTTCCGCGTGCTTGGACACGGTGTCCCTCTTCAGCCCAGACCACCTGACCCTTTTTCCACCTCTACGCTTCCCTCTTATACTGGCATGTTTCTCCAACACACTTTCTCATCTTCCCATGTTGTGGTTCACATACAATTTCTCCAGTTTCACTTAGGACGAGATCACTTTCTATATCTGTATTGAATTTTTGAGCAGCGACTTACTGTAAGCACTTTATTTTATAAATTCAAGTCTGAATTTCAAAATTCCCTCTATAAGGAAAAAACTTAGATTTTAAGTATCTGATCTTTGATCTAAAGTTCAACAGTACATGCAGTCACATCATCCAACAGTTTATGAAAAATCATACCAGTTATTAGAGTAAAAATATATTTGAGGAGCTCTAAACATTGCTTTGAAATTTCCAATCCAGTAGAAGACGTTTGAGACCTAGGGCAAATCCTCAGATCTATGCTCTTGGGACTTAAATGTTATCCTAAGTCATTATGATCTACAATAAGTTACTTGATACTGAGCTTTGTTTTTCCCTATGCCCTTGAGTAAATCATTGCCTGGTAARTATTAATATTCTCTTCCAACTTTTAACACAGGCAATGAACTAGATCCTTTCATTTCCCTGTAGCTACACTGTGGCAGTAGCCACAGAACTATTTCTAGTTCTTCTATAGYCAAGACTCCAACCACCTGAAAAAGAAATCAGCTGCCTCATACACAGAAAGGGCAACAGTTCCTGGAATTTGGAAAGAGTTCTGTGCTTTTTCCTTGCACTTCTTAGCTAAAAACTCAAAGTGAGAATAGTTAAACCTTCACATGCTTCAAAACACCTTTACTTTTGCTGCCAACAGAGCAGACCATCTTCAGCAAAGACCAGCTGTCAAAATAACTGAATTTTAAACGAAAAATGCCAACTTGCATTGTACTGAGGAAACCAGGAGTGGGGGGAGATCAGTACGTACTTGTCCACTTGTCCTGCATTGTGATTGTTCTCTGCTCGCATCCGTGTCAACGCAGCRGCAGCTTCATCCAGGGCGCAGCTCACCGAGGACGTCAGTCTCCGGAGCACCTCGGGATCTGCGAAGGCTTTGCCATCGGCAGTGGACAATTTACCAATTCCTTCAGCGCACGTTCGTTCATCAGTCAGGTTAGTAGGAAAGTCACACAAAAGAAATGCAAAGACACCATTTTAGACTTCAGCCACATGCACTAGTAGTTAAAAGTCATTTGCAAACATGCCAGTATATCAGCTACTTAAAAGTAACTGTTAACATTTGCCTATTTTCTGAACATTTAATTATACCACAGCAGCAGCAAAACTATTTTTCAACTGGCAGCTTCAATGTATGTCCCGAAATTCCAGCTCAAACACCTGTAGAGAGGGGATGGGAGGGAAATCTTTGAAGGGACTAAGGAGAAATTCAGAGGTCAAGCCCAAAAGCAGAAGATTGAAGAGGAGAGAATAATTTCACAGACTTCTAAGGTTATCTGAATGCAAACCAGAGTTTTTTTACTTCAAGTTTTAAAGTTTTTTTTTTTTCTTGCTCAACTCAAAAGTGGATTGCTTCAATATCCTTTTGTTGTTCCGAGTTAGAAAATGTCTGGGTTTTAGTATAAAGTTCATTAGCTCTATTTCCCAATATTTTATATCRGGAACCTGAACGCAGAGATCCAGCTACAAGTCTAGCAAATTTGAAACAAAAATTTCAGATACCTGAAGCATATTTGAAATAATGCCCCTGTTGTACTAACCCTACAGTACACAGCAGAAATGTCAGCCCACGTGAACCTCTGCAATAGCTTCTTTTTTCAAAAAGAGTGTCTTTGCTACCACACTAAAGTTGCAGGCCCATGGAGAACAGCACCATAAACAAGTATTTCCCTCATTCACTTAAACACCAAAACCGTAAGCTTTTTAATGATTTATATGAGGTTATGGTACATCTGAATCGTCATCTTATTCCACACAGTTCATGGTATCTTTGAGTACTTTCACAGCTCAAGGTCAGTCTATTTTACATCTGTAAACACCACAGCACAGRAGCCTCTGCATGACAGGCACAGTGCACATTTGCATGTACTCATGTGCAAATACTGTACAGAAACACGTGGGAGAATTAGATTAACTACCTTCATCAGTGCTGAACCAGTGACTTTTTGATTCCTCAGCTGTTAAATTAAATACAAACCTCTGGTGGGGAGAGGAAAGGAGAACTGTCCTGCTGCCTCCAAAGGTGGTGCTACGTGGGATATCTCTGCAAGACCGTTTTATATCACGTGTTCCACCTCCCAGTCTGCAGCCATTAGAGCATAAGTACTGAAATCGCACTCTGAAAGTTCTGAATACTCTCCAGACAGTGCAGGTCCCCTGTTTGAGGGCCTCCAATTAATTACTTATTAGGCTGAATACTTATCAAATTTCTCCATCCCAAAAACAGTTTAGGACCACATATTCCAGGCATCCTTCTGGCTATCCAGTGGCTACATCACATCACTGTCGCAGCTCCAGGAAACATTGGTTGCAAGCACTCAAACTCTATGCTGCTGTCAAAAATGAGAAAACTCCACCTCTGTCATTCAAACGAGACATCTACAAAGAAATGCGAAAGGTTTACGGAACAACTGGAATGAAGCACAGCCTACAAAGGTTGGAATCAGTTGCAATCAGAAAGTTGGAATCAGAAATTCCAAGCTTTGGATACTTGCTTGGAACTAGGYGCATTACCTCCCTGGCTCCAAGAGCCTACCCAGATCACAATAAAATGAGCAATCACAGCTAGGTGCTATCCACACTGCATCTCCATTTGGTGAGAGAGGGAAGCTCTCCTCTCCGCTCTACACGAGCGGCCCCTTTCTTGAAGCTCAAGAATACCCCTGCGCTCGCCATGCCTACAGCTGAGGGCAAGCGCAGGGAAGTGCCCATAGCTCACTCCACCGTGCAGCTCCGACATTCCCGCTGGAGGACAACCAGAGAAAGAAAACACATGGCGAGGGCCTCTGGTTTCCACTTTTTCACAACGCTTGAAGTAGTTACTGGCCACTTGCCCCTTCCACCTCCAAACTCTTGAGGTCGTAACCTTTCTAACCACTGCTGTTAAATATAGTGAGGCTATAAATAACCACCCTCAGACATCACAGCTCACACCTCACCCGTGAATGTACACTGCATTTGTTGCTAGTTTAACAGGCTCCGAGTTGCATCYACTCAAGAGCAGCCATCCCTGCAATTATGGTGGTGCTCTCACAGAGGGGCAGGCTGCAAATTCAGTTAGAGTAATTGCAAAACGAGCCTGGGGAATTCTTTTATTATGAAACAGATAAGGAGGGACAAAAAGGAGAGTGGTAGTTTTTATATAGATCTGCTTCCCCGGTGCMGCTCACAGAGTAACCACACAGATAGGTACGTTAGCCGCTCCTGCTGGCAGGCTCGGCCGTCGCTGGCTTACAGCACAGCCAAGAGCACTAGAACAGAGGGAAAAGGGGGAACGGAGTCGTCTTGACTCAGCACTGAGGCCTTACCTAGGACTATCATAAGCAAATCTGAGCACCATATTAAACAAAGTAGAGAAGCACAGCACAGCAATCCACAGGATTTTTTTTTTTTTTTTAATATGACCCTTGGACAAAGGCTGGAGGGGCTGGACTTAGTTTAGAAGCAGCAGCACAACAGCAGTTTGCCGGTACTTCAAAAGGGTCTCATGAACCACAGAGGAGTYGAGGTTGGAAGGAACCTCTGATGGTTTGGTCCAACCCTCTGAGTCAAGCAGGGTCCTCTAGAGCTCCTCGTCCAGGGTCATGTCCTGGTCAGTTTTCACYATCTCCAGGGAAGGCGACTCCACCATCTCTCTGGGCAGCCTGATCTAGGAGTTTGAGATCCAAAGCACAATCAAACAGAGGAGACAGGAATCAGTTCTCTACTGCTCACAGAAGTGCGAAATAAAAAGCAGTGAGGTCAAAACACCATCAGAAACATATCTGAAACTAAGCTGGAAAATTGAATCATTCCAAGCTTTTAAGGCACTAAGAGAGACAGACGAGCTACACAGGCCAAAAAAATCATTTTTCTCTGCACATCATGAGGGGATGAGAGATTTGCAACAGAACTGCATAGATGCCATCCTGTCCTTAAGCGGTTGGAGGAATCCCCTTGGTCTCTTAGGCCAGCTCCCTTTCCGGTCTCAAGTTTATGGATCCTGGGGAGTCCCAGCAGGGAAGGCTGCTGGTTCTCGGAGAAGGTACCAGCAAGTAGCAACTACCCTTAACAAACCTGCGTTCTCAACGCGTTCTCTTTCAAGGACACGCAGCACTCCTGAAGCAAGTCAGTCACACCATGCACCTGTACCCTATGAAGGCAAACAAACTACTATTGCTGCAGAGCTCCTGCTCTAATATACCTCTTTTCAGAGCTTATCACACACCGCCTCCGGGAAGACTTCCTGGCTCTTCTGTCCAGCTGTGGAGTGACAGCAACAGGTCACCTCAGTTTCCTCCTTCAGCCCAAAGRACATACTAAAGACACACCAAGATCCTCCAAGTTAAAGGCGACAATTGTTCACAGCACCAGCTRCAATTCACCACAGGGGCCAACACAAGTTATAACTTCATATGACAGCAGAGCAGCCATCGGTTAAACGGGACACAGTGTGAAGGAGACAGGCTACAAAAACTACCACGTTGAATCCTGTCGTTGCAAACACCCATTCATTAGTCTCCTTTCACAGGCTTACAGTAGCAACTAAACAATTGCTCAGTTTTTAATCTCACCTTGAYTTAGTTACACCCACTTTGTCCTGTTTCACACCAAGAGGGAGTCACGGCCCCTCACAYGCTTGTGCAACAGTTGCACAGCAGCAATCAGAGCTGCACTCAGGCACGRTTCTGCAAGACCTGACTTTTCCAGCCTCCTTTCAGCCAATGAATAAGAAAATCAGCTTCAAGATCATTCTCCACAGTTGTTTTAATTCATCTTTTTCTCCCATAGGTGACCACAACTTTTTACATTATCAGTCTTATCAGCATATTAGGAATTCACAAGAAKTAGTTCACTAGTACCTGAACAGAAAACTGCTCGTCTCAGCAGAGAGCTTGACATTCTGATTCTTACTACGATAAAATGGATCATTGCCCACTTTCAGGAATGAAAGACATCAAGAATACGCTGCATTGTAAATCTYTGCCCCGCCCAYGGATTGATCACTGCTGAAGACCAGSAATTCTGCAAGCAGACCTTGGGAGTTACTGTGGACACTTCTGATCTGAAGCAATCTGTAGTCACTGGCGATTTGGAGGTGTCACTCTCAATGCAAAATTAAGTCACCACTAAAACTGAAGAGCATGTCTATTAGCAAATTAAAAGCAAATCAATTACTTTCATACAGCATGCAATCATATTTTGAAGACCATGGCCATGGGATGCTGCAAAGGCTTTCAAAACAAGTGAATTTGAAAACAGATTGGATAGGCTTTATACGGACATCAAATACAGTCACTGCGTAGCTCAGGAAGCTCCTGACTAACAGGTTCCCGGGAAAAGACAAATCCACCTGTACCATTTCYACTGCCTTCTCCTGAGGTGTCCACAGGCAGTCACACCTTTAGTCTGATGTTGCAGGATTCTCYATTTGAGCACTTTTGATCAGAGCCATCAGGGAACGCACCTGGCAGCGCAGCTGGCAGAAGCAAGGCCAGGGGTATTGTGCAACACCAAAACACAACAGCACCACACAACAACAACAGCTCTTAGCCAGATTCTTTTCGGACTAGAAATAAATGACCTAGCACTTTTCCATCTAACCTATTGACATATAGGCTGAAAAGTTATACATCAAAGAGAAAAATACCCAGGATGCCAAGAAAAGAACGTGTGGAGCTCCAGGATCTGCACAGAGATGAGCCCTTCCCCAAGCCCCGAGCTGCAAGTGCATCTCAGCGCACGGGTTCAGGGTACATCTGAAAAAGGGACTTTCTGCCAGTTTAACAAAACAATAATTTAATAGCTTAGTGAACAGTAAATTTCTAGTACAGCTGGCTAGTATGTAACAGAATGCCAGACAATCCAGAAGTTACTGCCTTTTCACACTACGTAAATTAGCTTGAAGTAGATTTACAAGGCCTGCCACAACACAGAGCTCATCTTGCAAGCGAGAAGGCTGCTCACACACAGCTACACACCTTTAATCAACAGTGTGATTTGAAGCAAGAACCTCCTTAATGACTTTCACAGCCAACAGTATGTGGAGGACTATCACAGTTAGAGATTTTGGGTAACCAGATCCGAACTGGTAACTCCCAAGTGTGATCTTCCCCAGTTTTACCAGGTAAGATAAAAATACCATCTCAGTAAAACAGGGCCACGACCAAGTTTGTGTCTATGGAAAAGCCAAAGGGACAGAAAAGGTAGTGCAATTTTTGGTAGGAGGTATTTTCTTAAAGGTTTTCTGAAAGTCCTGTGTATTTGCACAGCTTCAATACAGAAGTTGTAAGGCATTCTAAGGAACCATCACAGGGAATCAAGTTCCCTTCAGCTTCTGGATCCGAGTCAGATAAGCCACATCGGAGAGACCATTCCCTTTCCTTCTATTCCAAGGAACAGAACATTCTGGCAGAAACAGCAGATACAAACTTTATCCAGTAAGTGAGGACAAGGCATCAAGGATAAAGAAAATATCTCATTTTTATCTAGTAGTTCATAATTACCACTGTTTAAAATAAACCCATCTGCAATGGAGCCCACAGTGAAATCAATCACTCCACACAGACCTGGTGTCTCCCTACGTTTTGGGCAGAGGAGATCAGTGCATACCGTATAAGAGGTAAAGTCAAATAACACTCATGAAAGCAAATCCACAGGCTCAGTGGCTGCAATACCCCTTCTCAGGCAGCCCCAGCACGGCATGGTCTAACACACACACACTTAGGCCATTCACCTGCTCAGGTGTCAAAACCGCAATTCGGTATTTGTCAGTGTCTCACTAATCTTCAGCTCAAGCGCAGTCACCCTGCTAGCCCCAGTTCAACTAAACCTCCGCTTCCTCCAGGTCTTGTATCATCCGCTCCACAAACACAGGTTGTGATGCAAAACTGAAAGCAAGAAAAAAGTCAAAAAGTCCAAGGAATGAAACGAGAAGCCTACTCCAGAAATGCATCCTTTGTTTACACTACATGAAGAACCTGCACTAAGCAGCATCTCAGGCAAGATGAACATCCAGGAATGGAGAAGAAGGTGGTGTTGGGTTTTTTTTTTGTTTTGTTTTTTTAAAGCAGCCTCCCCAAGATAAAAATGACTGAACATACCCCATTCCACAGGGCCTGGAGGAGCCTCTGGAGAATAGCTGGGACAGACTGGGCTCCTTCCAAAGCGCAAGAGAAGCATTCAGTAAAACTAAAGGAGGGTTTCTTAAGGGCGAGATCTGTCAGGATCTTTTAGTCCATATGTTGCATCTTTACTGCCATTAATACCTAAGAGCAGCTGAGCATCAGCTGCAAACTCCCATCCAACTCCTTTTCTGTAGATTACAGCAACGCATGAAACACGCACAGATGATATCAGTTATCTACAAACAACATCCTACTAATCTCTCTGATGCCATCACCTCCTGCTTTGTGCACATTAACCAAAATTGACTTTGAATCCCACACCTTACTGACAAAAAAAATATTGCCTACTTTGCTACGTTCTGACCACGTCAACGTACTTTCCTAGTTCTACGTTTCATGGTATCATCTGCAGAGGCAGCAGCCTAGAGCACAGTGCTCTGAACATGCCTATTCAGACCCACAAGCACCTTGGGGCAAACCCAGGAAAGCCCTGTATCGGCTCTGACCTGCTGCCTGTGTTCAGTGACTGAGCAAGGTTTGCAAAACCCTACTTGCTTCATGCAAAAAAAGCCAAGTTAGCAGCCAGGAGGTAAAGTAACTGGAACYGGTGAGGCCCAGGCTACGCTGCAGCTGGCGTGGGGCTGGTAGCAAGCATGAAGACAGACAAACTTCAGCCTTTCTGCTTCTCTTTAAAAACAAAACAAAGTTTCAAGAAAACAAAAACATATTTAGTAGCACTATCTGCAAAAAGGACCTAGTAAAATATTAATTACTCATTCTAGTGCAATCACCTTTACAGAATGKGCTTACAAAAAATTGAAGAAAATGCCCTGCATTGAGGCAGGTGAGGCTTAAGCCCTTCATTGGCAAGTTGAGCGTCCCACTGTCCTAGTCAAGGTGCTGTCCRACTCTGGCAATCCTCTGCAGGAGTCACAGGGCCCTTCCAGGCTCCAGCCCCATCTGATGTAGTGCAGAGTCATGCGTGAGGGCAGCCCTTAGCGCAGGACAAGGCACAGTCAGCAATAGCTCTGTTCAGTCCTACAGAGATTTTCCACCTGAAATAGCCATTCACATCTCAARAAAACAGGTTAGTTATTTCAGTCTTTATAATTTGTCTTACTAGTCTACATTTTATTGCTAAAATTATTTGTAGGAGAAYATACAACCCTTTTTCAAGAGGGATTCTAATTTGTCTATCAAAAATGTTACATTTTTACATCAATTTCACAGCYCAAAAGTCTCCTCCTAAGACATTAGCCCTTAGTTAAATATATGGGTAGCAAGTATCCTTTCATCAAAAAAGGTTTTGCTTTGGCTCACCTTTTCTAGCATTAATAGCAAAAGATAAATTTTGAACACAGATGCTCTCTCAAAACTTGGAATTCTCACTATTCTTATACAAAGACTATTTCTAAATATATATAAATATCATTTCCAAAAGGTAGATCTGAATGCAGATCAAGAGATAAAATCACAACAATGCTGACTCAATGTTTTCAAAGGTTTGATCAGTCCCAGCTCAGACCAACCCAGCTCCCTAGGCCATCTTCAGAAGCCAAGACCAGGAGACGGGGTAGAAAACAGATTCATTTATTGTAGACCTCTTCTCTACAAATGCTCCTACACCTTGGCCAAGTGCCTAATTCTAACTCAGCAGGGCATTAGTAAAGTTATTGCTAAAATTCACCGTGTTCTCTTAAAGGCAGTATTGTTGAATTTTTGAACTTAGCTGTGTGAACTAACTAAATTGCTTGCACAAGAGATCTGGAGCTCTGGTCTTTCATTTGCTTTATAACTCCTCTTTTCTGGGGCAAAATAGGGCTGTGCTGTGAGTGACGGAGCCCTCAAACAGGCTGCCCAGAGAGGCTGTGGAGGCTCTTGCTCTGGAGATCTTCCAAACCCRCCTGGATGCCACCCTGTGCCTCCAGSTCTGGSTGTCCCYGCTGGAGCAGAGGGGTTGGACTARATGATCTCGAGAGGTCCCTTCCAAACCTAAAGATTCTGTGATTCTGTTTTTACCTTTCCCATAAGTGACCCACAAGGTCASTGGAGGCTCTAGAAAAGAAGCTTCCAAATTTCTGAAACTCAATCAGTATCATCTAGTAACGTTTCTGGAAAACTACCATCATGCTTTTGATGACGACCATCACCTGCCAGCCTTTTAGTTGACTTCTTTCAATACAGCGTCCCTTCCCTGGGGACAGGGTTCAGAAATCTACACAACATACTTYGGAGCAAAGTTAGCGCCCTGGAGGCCTCCATTACTTTCACAACACGTGTGACAGAGGGCATGCTGCAGAGAGATCCCCCATTTAGGCTGTCRCCTTATTCCTTTTGCAGCAGGTGGTTTATCAGCTTATAAAACCAAACAAAACATGGGGATGAGACTCTGTCCCTCCTRTAACTGTACTCCACTAAATCTATTAATAATTTGCATTTATTAGGTATCAGCTAATAAGAAATTAGGTATTTATTAGATATCAATTCAGCAAATTTCTCAAAAAGAAAAGGCAACCCAAAGTTGGTGGTTTTACTCTTTACCACAATGAGTTCAGCTCCTTGGCCATTTTCAGGCTTTTTTAATCACAGATCTATCCGTGTGCAAGTTCGGGGCACTACAAAGCCAACGTGATACATCAGAAGGACCGAGTTCCTCTTCTAAATAGATAGATCAGGGTTACTATGACATTCAGCTGTACCAGAATCAACRTAAACTGTCAACCTAAACTGCTTTTACAACAGAAGTCCAGCTCTGCTATGGGATTTGTAGGCCCTTCCTGAGCTCTTTCTGAGAGCTCCCCATACACTGTTAGCTCTGTTTTCTAGGCTATATTACATAGCCTAATTACTCTTTGCTGTTCATGCTTGCTTTTTTCACAGCTTCCTGACAGACACGACACTGCGCTGCCAATTTACAGACTGGAGCTTCTCGAGTTGCTCCATTCCATCAAACTCAATCTCTTCTGCCTGCCCAGAAATCCMTTCCTAGAATCATATCCAATATATTTAACGTGTCCTTCAGTCAAATTCACGGTAAGATGCTAACCTCCAGTGAAGACAGAACAAAAAGTCTTCAGGCAGGCACCAAATCTTGCATGATACTGCTGCCCCATTACAACTTTTGGGGGGAACTCAAAACAGAAGAGACTTCAGCATGAGGTAGAGCTCATTTCTTCAAGAAGTTATCACCTAGGAGCACTAGAAAGAGATTTATGGGTTCCCATCTCAGGGAGGACGTTTAGCACTTCTGCTAGGAACAGATCACACAATAAGGTGTTTTTCCATGAAGATACTGTAAGCAAGGCAGCCCTGCTATACTCAAAGATCTCACTTCAGTAACTATCCAAACAGGAGATGCTCTTGGCATCCCATGGGACACCTCCAAAGCAAATACGCTGGTTAATAATCAGAGCGGTCTAACCTGCTTACTTCGTATGTGCTGTCAAAGCCAACCAGGAACCTTCCGACCGCTCCAGGTCTTCACACCGACATGTTTGCAGCACAGCAATGGCATTCCTCAGCAAACTCACCTCTACCAGAAGCCTGTTTCTCAGCAGTGACACCCTGTAATTAAGGCCGCCGTACCTCTCTCCAGACGAAAGCTCCAACATGCTCACACAGCAAAGAGGACAACCTCTACTCCGGGGAAACAGTGCCTGCTACTGCMTACCTGCCAAGTTACCCAGTTACAAAGCTACCAACTTCGCTAACTTCCTAAGAGCAAGCAAATAATTCTCCTGCAAACAACTCTTCTGACCCAGGAGCTACGGTGACATCAGGAACTGGGACTGAAGGCAGAAAGAAACTACTACTTATTCGTGATGAATGTAGTTATTGGCAAAATAGCCGCACAATTAAGGGCAGTGCCCATATGTAAAAATTCATCATCCCAGAAACATGCCCTCAAAAATGGCARAAGTTTGAAAATCAGACAAGTTTGGGGCTGGGGTAAAAGGAAGAAAGGTGAGGGGAAGGAGGGTGGAGGGAACAAGGCACAGCCCAAAGCCCTTAGAGAGAAAACTGGTTAGGATAAAGAGGAGACAAGAACATCTCTTGATTTCAACCACAGAGAATAACCTTTTCTATTACATAAGAGTGAACAATTTAGACCATAGCTAAGTAAACCTGGTAGAAGTTCTGTTCTACAAAAAAATAAGTGTCTTTGCTTAGCCAAATTTCTATAAAAATGGTTTTGGTCCTTTGAAATCTCTCATTTTACAACCATTTTAGCATCGATAAAGATTAACCTGTCCTCAGGAATGCACGAAGTGTTGCTGTGCTTTTCATCTCAAACATCTGTCTTAGTCCCATGCTAGAAATGACAGAGATCTGACGAGCTTTATTCTAGAGCACAAAAAACACACAAATGAATGAACGAAACAACACCGCCACACACACCTTGAGATTTTCAGGTATGGATCTTCATAACCTTCCATGCTGAATATCAAAACCACCATCTGCTCTGCACTGCAAATTCATTGCAGTAGCTTTTAAAACACCCTGTTACAACTGTGCTGTCAACACCACTGTTTCCATGGCCTTCCAGAGCAGCCAAGTTCTTCTACAAATCTGGCTCCTGATAGCAAGCAGCATAACCAGAAATGAGGCGTTTGCAAAACCATCTCAAAACAACCCTGCCAGATCACTTGCTAAACAGTTTTTTTGTTTGTTTTTTTGGTAAAAGCAGAAAGAGAATCCCCTTCTCCTGAGCTGCATTTGATGGGCTCAATCTCAAGATCCTGACACTGCAAAACTCACTCCACTCCTAGAAATCGCAACAACTCAGTCAGTCAAACAATATCCAGTGGCCAAAAAAACGATGTCCAAAAATCTAAAAGACTCTTGAAACACACACGCCAGCAGAGAAAACYATCCTTAATTCTCGTCTCCAATTTTTTCAGTTGTTTGACTCTGTCGACTCCTAGTATTATATTTGTCTTTACATATTTCAACGTTCCTCTCAGAACAGGAGCCAGATGTCACCTTCCCATTTTGCTCTGCTTTAGCATGGCAGCTTTGGCAGGAATATTTTCTGCTTCCAGAATCAAAATCTCTAGCRCTGTATTTCTCAAGCAGATGCTTTCAGATCCATCAAATCATTCCTCATGTATCAGACGGCCACACCCTTTCCTATTCTTTTCAATTTGTGCTTTAAATCTTTAAAACACATATCCAGGAATAATGTTTTTCAAGTTTTTTTTTTTCCCTAATTGATTGTTTTTATAGTACTAAGAGAAATAAGGACAGTTTTTTACTTTAAAGGTCAAATTTCTTCCTTACAAAATTAAAGCTTGTGATTCTCACAAAGCATCAGAAACAGTCTTGATTCCAGATGAACCACTAAGAGGCTCCTAAAAGGTATAACAATTCCAATCCTCACCATTTTGGCTACATTTCCATGACAAGTACTCCTTTTAAAGATCATCTGCTTTTATATCAGTTTGTTCATATAGCTCAAAACTGGAAAACTATTTTCCTGTACTCCAGCGTGAACACAAAATCCTGTTTAATCATTCCATTTTCATGACCATTAAGCTTCTTTTAGGGGTTCCCATTTCAATTCAATTTAGTCTCACATGACTTGAGTCACTAGGCTGCCTAGTGAAGTAAAGCTCCAAATTCACAACATTGACCAGACACTTCTACTTGTACTATAGTTTCAAAGCCACCTAAGGAAATTCAGCAATTATCTGTTATCAGAATGCAACTGTTTGACAGATATGGAATAACATGCACATATTTCGTTACTAAAATAAAAGATTTGTTTAAATTTTGAGACAAAGTTTTAATACAGTATGAAATATAAGAGTTTAAGTAGGAAATAATCGTATCAGAATAATTATCCTCAGGTATCCTCTCCTCTGCTGCATCTTATTTAAGCTCCTAGCCACAACAAACAAACTCAGCCACAGTATAACTGAATTTCTCTCTCAGTCTGGGTTCTCAAAATACACCTTTTTTTCTTGCTGCATGAAAATTAATCAAAATCTTACGTTACATTTACTAAAATCTAAATAACATGAAATATTTAATTAACTCAGATTGGTTTAGACTAATCTAATACAAAAAGAGGAACAACTCAATACTTCCAGCCTTGTCTCTTCCCAYGTGCCTCCCCCAATTGCCTTGCACTTAGAGCAGGCAACAAGAAAAGGGAGCTTTCAGCCAGAGTAGCAATTTAAATTTGACCAGCAAGAGGTCTGACCAACATCACAGTTAAGAAGAGACTAGTACTGAGAATAGGAGCAGAAAGATTTCTGTCTTACCGTGCCAGCAAATAGCCACTAAATAACCTCCACCGCATCGTGCATAGCCATTCTAATGTCTACGTGTTGAGGTTTTATTAACCAAATACCTCATCTTTTTAATTTCTTAAGTATTCTTTTTCCTAAGTTTTTTTTCCTAATAAGTCTCTAGAAAAAAGAAAAAACAAAAAAAAAAAAGTAAAATTAAAGCTTACTTCTACTTACACTTGGTAAGGAGACTGGTCACTCAGATATTCAGGAATGGTCATCACAAATATTTATGTTTATAAAACCCTGCTGATTTGTTCTAAATGCACTTAGYTTTCTTGTATGCTACACTCAGCTAATGTGAAAGCACTAAGAATTACTCCTAATACTATGGCCACTGAATATCTGCTTTGTTATTCTCATTTTTGGTGAATCCCTGTAATATCCAAAGTTGAATATTCTGCAGATAAGACATTCAAAGAAAACCACTACRGGCAGCTGCTCCTTTTTCTCCACCAGTTTCTTTTTCTCCTTCTCTTTAACAGCCGCCTCCGCCTCCTTCACCAGGACTCATTTTCCCCCAGTGGAGCCCAGCTCTGTCYGTTCCCGGGAAGCCCGGCGAGCTCCTCGGGGCTGCCGCAGCAGACAGAACGTGCGGGCTGCATCAGCTGCAGATGTTGCCTGGCAAGCCAGAGGCAGCTGCTGTGGCCCCGAGTGCTGAAGGTAGAAAGATCTGACGAAGCCSACTGCTTTTTCACCCACCCTACTGCAGGCAACTGCCTGGGACAGACATCTGCTTCTGCTCCTGCAGTCCTCTCCTTGCATTGCTTCTTGCTCTACAGAAGTAGCTACAATTAAGACAGAGTAACAATAAAGCGGAGGGGAAAAAGAAAAAAAAGAAAAACCCAGTCCTGTAGTCCTGTCAGTCATCAATTAAACAGCAATTCAGTGGCCAAACTGCCTTAGACACAAAGCAAACCAAAGCTCAGGGGAGGATATGAGAGGGCTTTGGAGTTCAGCACAAAGCTTTAAGAATTATATTGAAGTACGTGAACGAGTTCATGCTTCCTCTAGCAGAGGAGCACAAATTTAACAGCATTATGAGGGAATGGATATTCCTGCTGAACCTGTCCAGGTCAGTCCAGAGCGTTCACCTAGACCCTTYCACAATGCTTCTCCCTTTTCTTTTTTGGAAGAACACTGAAAGAACTAAGCTTGGCCCTGATATATCTCCCATATCAAGTGCTACGACCAACCAAAGCAAAAAAATCTGTTTGCTAGGCACAGAAAATCATTAAACAGAGCAACCCCTGCACAGAAACTCTTCCTTCCTCTCTACCACCAGTGGCACATTTGAGGTGTAACCTGCTACTTCATCACATCTTTGATCCTAGGGTACTCCTGGTGGCCAGTGCATGAGCTCAGCTAACACATCCACAAAGGAACAAAACGGAGAGATTAAGAGGAAGGAAGGAGGGAAGTATCTTCCTTGGACACAGGATTTCATATGGTGAGAGACGAAAAAACAAAAATCTAAAGCAAAAGCAAGGGACTTAACCTGGATGTAGCATGAAAAGTTCCTGCATCTTCCAAACTCTGCGAGTTTAGGCTTGCAAAAACTACAGAAATGTGAATTGTGTTTTACAATGGGCAAACAAGAGTCCTCTCCTCGTCCAAGTTAACAGCAAAGGTAAAACATCAGTCCAGCAAAAAGGTCACCCCCCACCCCAAAAAAGCCTGACTGCCACCACCAGGGACTGCTAGGTAAGAACTATAATAGGAAAGGGTCAGACAAAACAGTTATTCAGCAAGAAATTGCTCTAACCTTCCGACAGTTGCAACCAAACTAACTCGACCTACTGTAAGCCACAGAGTAAACAGGGATGATCCCTCCAGCACAAACTACTTAGAATGTCTCAGAAAGAGAAGACGTTTAAAGCTGTAACAGGTTTCTATATTCAATTTAAAAACATAAAGAACACTGTATCGTTCAGGACATTTACAGAACTTCATCTTACACCAGTAGGTAGATCTAGCTTTAGTTAGGGCAGCGCTACGCAACAAAACCTGACACACTGATGTCTTCACAAACTAAATCCCAGGGTAACAGTTAACTCTACCCAGCTGCAGGATAGAAACATCATCATCCATCCACAGCAAGTAAAGTCTCTAACTTGTTGGTTTTTTTTGTTTCTCAAAGACTTTGGCCTGGCCTTTGCCAACAATATTCAAAACATCATGCTAACTTTGAGCAAAAACAAGGAGAGAGATCACAGGAATAGGTATTGCAGGTTACAAATTTCTGCACGGCTGTTCATTACTGTTCCTCTCCAGCAGTGTTTGTTTGGTGCCCTGTAGGATTAAATAGGAGGTATTGTAACCAGAGCTTACCACTTCCTTGCTTTATTTTTTGGAATGAACAAGTTGTTCTTTACTTCCCACCCTGAGCATAAAGAAAAAGCCTCCATCGTCCTTCCCTGGCTGCCTGCTCCTGCAACAGCCCCGTTACCGTGCCGCTGACGAAGCCTCAAGAACGCTTCAGTGCTCGCAGCAAGCCCCGACAGCCACACCACGCTACCCATCAGCTAAGGCAAAGCTCAGCAACGAASCGGGCCCTTCGCCTGCCTTTGTTTGGCCTGTGAAGGGAGCCGCAGCCGRCGGGCAGACTCAGCAGTCTGCCCGGAACACCCTGCACCGCTCATGGGCAGCCCCCGAGCGCCCGCAGTGGCGCCTCGGTCAGCCCCACGGCCGCGCACACAAGGCCACAAAGGTCAATTGCTTCTATGCCCGATATTCTTTCTTCTGAAAATGAATTTAAAAATGTCCGGGGCAGTTATTCTTTAATTCCTTTCATCACTTAGTGATTATTATGTTCTCTTTTCAAGCCCCAAAAACGCTTGTCTCCAAAAATCACAAAAATGTATCTAAAGTAATAAGAGCATGCCAACTCGATCTCCAGAGAATGGGGTAACAGTGTCGTCGTTCTTTGAGGTATATAAATGTATAAAGACCTCAAAGATGGTACTGGATATAAATCTGCAATTAGACATGAATGACACGGAGTATTATTTCAGAGTAAAGCAGTTCTGACCAGTKCATATCCTGAATTGACACACGATCCAGAACCAGCCCCGTCAAGCTCCTCAACGGCAGGATTAATTTGGYATTAACCTCCCGAGAGGTCCTTCAGCACGGAGGGAGAAGTTTGCTTTAACATCACGCTAGGAACATGTTGTGCCATTAACAGAGAGAAGAGTGGAAGTGGCATCATCCACTGCAGGAAAGCAAGGAGAGTTCTTTTGTTTTGTGTTTTTACTATAAAACACACAAAACAAGTCACATGTCCCTAAAGCAACCCTTATTGCTAATACACAAGGTGCACAATTCTCTTATTCTGTCTTTCTAGCATTCTCATTAATCCTACTAACAATTAATCCTTTCTCATCTCTATGTGTGTTTCGGACCTTGGAAAACAAGCTACTTGGTAGCAAATCTCATCTATTCAGTGGCTAAGAGACAAAATACTTTCTGATCTTTAAACCAGGACATGCTTAGGGAAGAAAACTGTCATTGCCCTCTGGAGCCAGCAGGAGGTGACCTCCCCAGACAGTGCGGACCAGGAGAAAGAACTCGATAGCATTTGAATGCTATGCAGAGGAAAACATCCCACTTGAACTCTTCTCTCTGATTTTCTAGCATTCAAGCAGAGAACCGAGTTCAAATGGACTGCAACTGCTTTTCCACATTTAGATTAAAGTTTGCATCAGGCTTCTGTTTTGCTGCATTTCTGGTATTTCACAGAAAACAGCTCCATCTCAAAACAAAACTCAGTGATTGACTGAATAAAAATTATAAATACTAGTACACTTTGCTCCAAAGAGTTACAAGTAAATTTGGAGGCTCAGAACCATCGCTGACTTAACCTAGAAGCTGAGGTACACATGAGTTTTGTATGCCAAGCAAGCCAATATAATTCAGCATTTCCAGGGCTGACCAAGTGCCCATCTGCCCACTTCTAGCAAAGACCACAAATCATGGTAAGGGTATGGAGCACAAACGAATGCACCAACCCGTGTTTCAAATTGAACACTTGAACACCCACTGTTAATGGAACCTCTYATCTGCTTCAGAAAATCTGCAGCCCTCCAGCACAGTGCCAAAGACATCCAACTCCAGCAGCAAAACACCCTGACAATCTCCCTCTAGGAATGCCACAGTAAATCAGGGGGTAAATGAGCCCAAAAGGGATACCGCAATCTTCAGGAAGAAGGAATTTATTTTACACAACTTAAAGAGWGAAGAATACATCCCTCCACTCCTGATGCCTTGCAGAGGAAGCCGCAGCTTTACAAGAACATACAAGACCAGGCCAGACGACTCCAGCTATCTCAGCTTTTTATTCCTCGGGACAAGGTGGTGTCTAGATATAAAGTCCCCCAGGTGAGAGTGTCTCTTAAAGACTTCAGAATACTATTCCTGCTTGAGACTGATGTTTGCCTTTATCAGGGGATAGAGATRTCCATGGTCACAGAATTTGCTGTGTGGCATCACAAAACACAAGTTTTACTGAGCATCCTTGGAGTCCCATGTAAAAAAAGAGAAATTGTGAAAAGCACCAGTCCAGAGGACAGCCTCTAAACCAAGCTGCTTCCAACACCAAGTATGGAAAAGTCCTACAAGTTTACCAAAGCAGATTTTTTCAGTCTTCTCCCCAGGTAATAGCTTTTCCTCAACACACCAAAACTAAACTGTTCCACTGTCTTCAGAGGCTGAGAACTTCAGTCGCTGGGTGCATGGGCAGTGAGAGAGCCTACAGYGCAGCCACAACAAAGAGGTTTTACTCTTTTCATCACCAAATCTTCCCACACGATCCTTCCCCTGTAAGAGTTTCCAGGAGATACTGCTTGCTCCAGAGG
This sequence comes from Eudromia elegans, assembly GCA_003342815.1. Lineage (NCBI taxonomy): Eukaryota > Metazoa > Chordata > Aves > Tinamiformes > Tinamidae > Eudromia > Eudromia elegans. The sequence continues at coordinate 633,555 of PTEX01000304.1, read as the reverse complement.
CAAAAACAACTGGAGACCAGACCAGGCTGGTTGYTAATTGAGCCATATCATCTTTGGAAAAAAAAAAAAGCTAAAAATTCCAGACTCTTCAACAATTTGAATTCAAAAGGGTTTTCCTAAAGACCATTCAATACTCAGCAACCTGTTCGGGTAACAGCATTTCGGAGTATCGCTGGATTTMAATAAAAATTAAATTTGACTCATAAATCAAGAGTCTCCTGCTGTTGCAAAAAGGTAAAGAACAAACTGATGTGTATAAGCAAAAGTAGAGCTTGCAGGACGCATGAAATCGCATTCCTCCTCTGTGCATCAGTGCAACATGACTAACCTGGGGYAAGCTACAGCAACGGGAGGTACGTGCAGCAATTCCAGAGAACAAGGGGAGATGAAGACCTAGAGAACATGAACTAGGACAGAAGATACAGGGCTTACAGAGCAGAGAGAGGCTGATATTCTCCATGCAGTTCCTGCTCTTGCGTAGGATGCACACAGCCGAAGGAACACCACTTAAAAAAATTAAAGGAGAGAAATACCAAAGCAATTGACTTCATGAACACTTCCAAAGAAGCCTAGTCTCGTATCCCCCTCTTCCAAATCACGAATTGCAGCACRTAAGACTGAGGACAGACATGAGGAAAAAAAACTTCTCCTCCTAAGGAGGGCGAGCGGCCTGGCGTGTTGTGAAGCTTCCAACACTGCAGACAGTTTGTCAAACCAGTTTGGAAGCCATCCGTCAGGAATGGCACAGGCCCCGGCTCAGTCGCCTGCGGAGAAGGAAGAGGCGGAGATAAAACCAGATCTACAGAGGTTTTATTTTTTTTTTTAGGTCTTTGAGAAGCTCTACAAAACTTTAGGGAAAGGTAACACCACCTTTAGGGAAAGGTGGTAAGCTAGTAATTCATATTTTACAGGTAATGCTTTGTTAACACAGAGAAGATGTCTTTACGGAACTGCACTGTGTCTTTTGTATTTGTATTTGCAAGTATTTTCTTGATGGATATAAAGAAAATGAGTTTATGTAAGGTAATATTAAAAAAATCTGGTATTTGTCCTCAATACTTAAATAAATTATAGAAATATAAATAATATTCAGAAAGAATACATTACTAAAATGTTTTGGTTTATCGTGCCTAAGGTATCAAATCTACAGGGAAAAAAAAAGTGTATTGTGCAAGATGCTTATGTATTACAGCTTCTTCTATAACAAGGGATTATTTCTTACCTTTCAAAATAAGGGCATATCTCTAAAAGAATAAAAACAAGGAATAAAACAAGTTATGACAGCGAATGAAAGTACTCATACCTCACTGCAAAAAGAAAGAGCTCGCTAGCTTCTATCTGTAGAATCAAGAATGACAAGTCAAGACTATATTTCATATAATCTGTTGAAAATTAGTTTGATTTTTAARAAAGTAGAATTTGTTAATTTACACTTTGCACATACTATGTTGTCATTCTATTTCTCTAGAGACTTRGATGTTTACTGTAACTGCTCCCTAGATATACAAGAATATTTTGCTAAAGACTAATTACTAATTAAAAAAGACAGGTTCACCCATTACGACATCTACTGACAAGCATTAGTGATTCAGCTTGATCTCAGTTCCCACTGATACTTCTTAAAATCTCACCATTTACTACCACAGCAGAACAGGCAGAAAACCAATGTACTGTTATACTAAAGTCTTCAAGGGTCTCGAGACTTGCCAGGTCTCAAACACCTGAGTGCTCCAGCAATTCTCACAGAAAAGGCTAACAAGTAGCCTTGTTTCCAACGCAATTATGTTACATCTCACAGTATACCTACCATACCCCCAGAATGGGTGGCTGTACGTTCACACTGCCAACAAGTTGATGTTCCAGTCTGACTAGTACAGAGCTAAGTGGCTAGCACTATTACYGCCATGACCCTTCACCATTTAGATCAGTAAATCCAAATAAAATYGAAATCTGAGTGGAGAGATTCAGATCCAATTTCTTCATTTGTTGTATCATAGAAAGCATTCTTTTAATACCTCACCTATATTCTAAACAGTTTTCAACTCAGGTTGCTTTCTACAGGAAATTGCATGACTGACAAATGCAGAAAGCAATCAGAAAATGCAAACTTAAAATCAATTTTGTGTAACCTTGAGTTATTTATAAAGTATTAAAAATCTTCTCTATGGAGATAGGGGCATGAGACAGGGGCTTTTTATCTCCTCACCATCCTGATGCACTTTAATCAAGAAAAGCGCCACATTTGATGAACTCAAGCTTACAAGGGTAGCAACAGCTTCATTTCACAGGGATGATATCTACACTCATTTCTTATGCAGGCATCACAGAGACAAAGGAGGCAGCATCCCTGTAGCTATCTGTTTAAGATAAACCAGCATGCACACAAATGAAACAAAGAAACAGAAATCTTTTCCATACGCAAATAGGATACAGTCCACAGATAAGGTATTTTGGTTAATAGTAACATTTTCCAGAACATTAATTTTAGGTGACCTCTGCGGTTTGAGCTAGCTCTCAATTTCTTTTCTGTATGGTTAGTACCACACAYCCACAAAAACAATTTTTCTGCCCAAGATCTTTATTTATGACCTCTAAGCAAGCATAAACCCAATAAACCTGAAGAATCTCAAAATAAATGCTTGCTTCAACATATTTTCACATCCTAAAGTTAAATTAGTCTATTCGTATTCCTATGCTTTATCATCGGTTTTGTATCATTATCTATATCATTAGTTTTCTTTCCTAACAYAAACAAACCAAAACTCCTGAAACCTCTGTGTTTTGTTTTGTTTTCCCTTAGAAATATTCAAGATAAAAAGAAAAGCTTCCCAACTGTCAGAACGAGAGTTGGAGGAGCACAAGAGGCCCCCTCTCCTCTGCAAGGGGCAGCAGGTCCCCAGGACAGACCACAGTGCCACTCGTCTCCCTCTATGCCAACCCATAGCAGCGGCACAAAACCCAGAGCRGGGCTGTTGACCCCACACCACAGCCTGAGGAACCTGGTACTTGGTATTTCCATTTTGACSAGGCAAGCACACACATCAAACACACCAGCACTTCAGCACAGTACAGGCTAAATCCCCTTTCAATTCCAGCACTAAACAGAGGGGTAAATAAAATACCACTTCCTTCGTCTTGTTTGCACTGTCCCTCCCCTTTCTTTGTCTAAAGCACCAATACAACAAGAAGTCATAAAGATCATAAACAAATGATAACCTTTATTTAACCAGAAATCTCTGCATATTGGAAAAGGAGGGCATAGTAGACTCGGTCTCGCAGAAGAATCCTAAATTTGGGGGGAAACGTACAATAGGAAGAAGCACTTGAGCTGACAGCACTTTCTCCCCCAAGCCCTCGATATAATTTTAAGGGTAAGTTCCATAAATTGTTCATGATATAGTCATAAAACATTCACTGATTAATAAGGACCTCTGATGTATAAGCAGATGATAGAAAAGACTGAGAATTACCCTGGCTAGTTCTGATATTTTACAAGTTAAAACTCAAGGGCTATTTATTTGTTTGGTCTTGTCTCCCTCCACACAAAAGGAAAAACAAGAATTTCAATCTTTTCAGTGAGAGAAGAGCTCCAAAATCCTGGCATTGCCATCCTGTAATGCCCCTTAGCTGTCTGATACAGAAAAGCATCGATTTGAGCGTTACAACAATTGAAAAACAGTTCTCCACAGCAAAATCCACTTACACAGAAGAAAAATGAAGCTGGTACGTTTAAAAGCACTTTCAATATATTGAAGTTAATTCGACTAAGAGTAGAAAAGGCCTAATAGATTAGAAAAATCTTTAAATCATGCAAAAAATTCAAAATGATCATGAGATCAGTACAGAAAGCTCAAGGAAACATAATATTAATGGTTCAATTACATGCATGAATTTCAGATAGCTAAATCAACTCATACAAAAGCACAGCACATSTGTAAGGTCCACATACCATATATTCCTTCCCACTCTGAATCTTTAGATGGTGAAGAAAGAGAAGGAGTAAGTCGCTGTAASGTGCCAGTATCTCCAAAGGCAAAAGCATTCCAGTTAAACAGTCGTGATTTTCGGAATTTTAGGATTTTTTTAGGAGGATTTTTACAAGCTTGACCTCTAAAGGAGCCGCTACACTGTAGCCCGTGCAGATGAGGATGGAGGAGCCAAAGTAACTGTTGCAGATAGYCCCTCAGAGGTTAAGCTTCTAACACATTAAATACTGCCTCCCATTTAGATCAGTAACAGGTAAGCTACTTATCAACCCCAAAAAAGAGAAACACCAGGTGCAAACATGAATCCAATCACCCATACACAWCACAATCAAAGAATTTATGCTGCCCACTCTTCAACACATTGCAAAGGAGCTGAGACATGGGATAAAAGCAAGCTACAGCTCACTCTCCAGGGAAAAACAAGCACTTTTATCCCCACGCTTACTGAAAGAAACTCCCCAAACAAAACACAAAACTGTTTAAAAAAATAAAGAATAAGCTTGATCACATCACACGAACATACGAAAAAAAGAGGAGGTTTGTTTTAAGGACACGGAGAGTGGCTTAATATAGAAGAGAGAGTAACACTGTAAATCATTCAGTTTTACAACTACCAAATCTCACTCTTCCAGTTTAGTCCAAAACAGGCAGATTTTATCTAAGCCCATTCMTATTTTGACTCCTGTTCTCTCCCCCTACTTCTGTTTCCCATCTTTCTGCCCTCCTGGGAGCCATAATACACATAAYTTTTCCCCTCCCTTTATCCTACTAAGTAAAAGTACTAGGCTCTCTTTTCTCAAGCCAGTACTATTGAAATTCAGCAAGAATTAACAGCGACTTGTTATTAAAAGCAGATTTCTCTCAGATCATTTACTTCAAACAGCMCTGCATTTCATATCCCAAACCCTCAAATACATCCACCTTTTTCACTTGTGCAAGGGGCTCTAGTCACTTTTAGCCTTACAGATCCCTGCTTGCTGTCGAAATACCGCTTTGCCCTGCACCTTGCTCCCTGTTTGAACACAGGGCTGGACTTGCACTTGCTGCTTCCAGCAGATCCTTGGCTGTGCATCGGTTCCTTTCCAAAAGGTCTGGATCTTCTTGCTAGCCTCTATGCGGTACTGTAAGCAATAGCAGAATTTCTGAACATGTTACTCCTCAGGTCCTGCAAGTCATCTTACTACACAGATCTACCCTGGCACCAAAGCAAACCGGGATTCCCATTTCCTGGGAACAGAGGACCACGTGTACTCATAACTAAAGCCCAAGAGACGCTGAGTCCCAGCACCAACTGCAGAGTTTCTGGCCAAAAGGTCCAGCTTGGCACCAAGCTGACAACGCACGGTTAGAGCTCTGGCCTTGAACAGAACCAGTTYCGAGTATCGACAAGTTTCCTCCCTGTGCAGATTCTCCGCAGGAGTCCAAAGCAGTCTAGTGCTAGACAAGGAAATCATCTGCCCCTTCCATCTGCTGGGGTTGCTGGACACCTTGTTGTCAAAGCAATCCAGATTCACAAGCGCAAAGATCTGCTGCTAAGGTCACGGGCATCCCAGGTCTCTTCCTCAAATTCCAGAATAGTTCAGCAAYATTCTATAGCACTTCTCAACATTCTGTAAAACCATGCCGAAAACCAGGATATTTAACCTCAAGGACTAACATTTTCATATTTCATAATTTTCTGAGTACCTGTATTTTAAGGGGCAGAATAAAACAAACAGGAACCCCGGACTTCACCAAGGCCTTTCCTTCCTCTTCAAGGAACAAAATCTCAGGTTCTGGAAAGAGAACTGCACTACATGGGCCAAGCAATCTACCCTTCTTGATGCCTATAAAAAGGGCTAGAAGATTAAACAGCCTCAAACGGCCAAATTTTTCCCAAAGCCTTTGGATGCATATTCGTGCCTTTTAAAAAAGACATGGTGAGGGACCCACTTCGCACTAAGGAACCTGCCAGGAAGATCTCTTTTTGTTTGGGTGTTTTTTTTTTTTTTTTTTGGTAAAAGGTTCTTATCCTCCAGCAGTCAACTACGTTTTAAAAAAAAAAAGTAGTCTTGAAAAAAAAAGCCTATAAAAAAAAAGACATTTAAAATGCAATTTTACCGAAGTTCCACAAAAGGACTGTATTTTTAGAGCTGGAAAACTAAGAAATTAACATTACTCTAACAGGAGAGTTGAATGTTTCTTGTGCAGAATATGCATCCATTGTCAGACTATTCATAATCTGTTTAAGCAGAACTCTGTCTCTGCAAAGGTGAAATATCTCCAAGCTCCAAGCAGTATCATCATCTTTCTCAAAACAGATTTATACCTCAAATAACCTAATGTTATTAGAAGTCAGAACTGAAGCCTCCTTCCAATAATAAATATTAATATTTAATAAAAATTTTATTATTAATATTAAAAGGCTTTGCTTGCTTACTTTCCAAAAATCAGGATCCAGTTGTTACAAGAATCTTCTTTGATTTATGAGGAGGAAAAAACTCTTAAGAAATGAATCTCTCAGTTATCAGAATTTATCACTAGTTATTTTGTGAAAGAGTTACATGACCGACGGTTGTTTAAAGATGCTCAGATTTTCACCAAAACAAAGCACTTAYGCTTTCCTTAAACAGATCCATTGACAAAACTTTGGTTGCCCAAATTAAAGCTAAACAGTCGGATCATTAGAAGCCCTAGTAAACGTAAGGAATTTCACTCCTCTGCGTGTCTGTATGTAACATGCACACTTATTCTGTATTAGCTTGGGGTGGCACAGGAGAAAAAGACAAGTTATCTGATAATAAAATACCAGTAATGGCTGTCACTCAGCATCCAAACCTACCAAACATGAATATATCTAAACACTCGCAAAAACACCAGCACAATAAACAAGCTGAACTGGCAGAAGATATCCAGAACACTTTTGTATGGGTAAATGCAACATTTTTAAGTCTTTTTCTATGCAATYCCACACTAGCATATACAGATCTAACTGGCTCTCAAATCAAGACTGTTACTTAAAAAAAGGAGAAAAAGAGGAAAAAACCAACAAAAAAAGAACACGAGGAAAAAGAACAACAAAAAAGAAAACATAAAGAGTGCAGTGGCTGAGAGCTACTTCTGTGCAAGTGATTTTAACAAAGATACTCTGCCTGTGGCTCTGTCCACAGCCACTACCACCTACATTCCAGAAGCAATAATCCACACGTTCATGTGAGACAGCTACTTGAAGTCATGCTCATTAAGATCCTAAGGAAACAGAGACGAACCTTCCATGTGAGGAATACTAAGAAACCTAGGAGACACTAAATGCCAGAGCACTTCTATTCTAGATGGAAGTCAGGCTGCAGGCTCACATAGGAGAGGAGATACATCAGTGAAGGCCAAGCTACCCAAGAAGGGCACGTCAGAAACACCTGCAACCGAACGTTTGCTCGCACGGCAGCTCCAGGCTTCCACGCTGCCTCCTGCTTTCTAGGAGCTCTCTCTACAGTTGGGGACTAACTTGCCTTCCCTGAACTGCAGCGCAGCACAAAAGCAGAGCAAAGCATGTTGCCATCCTGGATGGCTTACAGCATTCACACGAGGGCACAAAGAGTATTTACAGACAAATCAGACARAGGATTGTGAACCTTCCAATGAAGATATTCAAAACTTCTTTCAGAAACACTAGCTTCCTTTTCAATACTTCTGAAATTCAGCTTTTACTAATAAATGAACAGCTCTATTTCTGTTAGGCTAGCCTAACAACATTTTTAGTGTCTGAATTAACCACGGAAAGAACAAGCCTTCCTCAGCTGGAGAACCTTCTCAAGAGTGTTTTTAGTCTTTTGACCCCACATATTATAATCCACATAATGGAAATAATTTTGTCCAGTCTTTTTAGAGAAGGAGATGGAGTTCAAATAAAAGGGCTCCAGCGGGTTTGCTTGGCTTTACAGATACTTTCTGCTCTATTTTCTCCTACACTACTCAACGGACAATCAAAGCATGGGAACCTCAGAKAGAAAACATTCTGGGGACAAGCAGCAAGCTACTTAGCTTACAAATACAAGGAGGTTATTCTTATAGACATTACTAGATTTGTTAAATATTACAGAGCAGCTTCTGAAKGCTGCAAAGCTAGACGTAAGCACTTAGCTTACGGACCAACCACCCTCATAACACTGGCCGCAAGACACCTCCAGTGACAGTTTGTAAATGTAGCGACAGGTTCGAGGAGATGTCAGTCATCAAGGTACACGTGAGAAAATGCGGCTGATTCTCTTAAGCAACAAGAACACAAACACCCTTAAAAAGGATCAGATTATTCAAATCCTCTGGGGTCCAGATTATCCCAGAAATACTCTATCCATCCTGCAAAGTAAAGTTTGGACCACAGGCACTACATTAGATTAGATTAACTTCAAGGCTCCAACTTTAATCATGCCGCTGCAACTTTATGTAGACAAAAAGATTAAAAAAGAATATACACACATATATGTATGTGTGTGTGTATATATATATATGTGTGTGAATTATATATATATAAAATGCACACACATCATACTACACTTATAAAAACATGGTTCAAGTCCAAACACAAAGASACTTTGACCCCTTCAAGACCTCAGAACAAAGTTATTCTTTAGGTGAAAGCTGTCTACAGCAAAGATCCAAACCAGGATTTCTTTCAAAGTAGTTTAGTTTAATCTTTTTKTCACTGGAACTCTGAAACAGGAGTAGTAACTATCAATTTCACTGCCAACACCTGCCTTACAAATTAAAGAAATGATTAAATTAGCCAAAATAAAAAAGTTATAAGGGTAATGGTATTACGTTTTACCTAATGTGCTTCTGTAATTTAAATAAGACACATACATATTTCAACAGTTATATCTCCAAACTATAGGAATGTATTTTTGTGTAAGTGAAAACAGAGAAACTAGTGCTTCATCTTTGAATTTCTAGAAATAATGAGAAACTATATATTGACCATGCTATAAAAGAGAAAGACATCACTTTAACAAGCCATTCTCTCCCCTTTAATCCTCCCTCTGGTAATATATGTGATCTAATCTGGTCAACAAAATACCATGTAATTCAAATTATCCTTTCTAACTTTGAATGTAAATRAACATTGAACCAAGCAATCTTAAAAACCTTTCAGAATCATGAGCTTGTTCYTATGTTCAATTTTCCATCATCGCASTGTACTTTCAGATTAAGTTTTGACTCTGTATTCAGATTTCTAGATCTGTGTGCAAGTTAGTTTCAGAAAATACCATACAAACAGTGTACCTGCTGCCTCCAGCAAGGCTTCTAATCTTGCTTGTGTTTCTGGATCCACAGTTCTCAAGTCCGCACCTTCTGCAGCACTCGATAAGAATAACTCCGATGTGGTTTTAAGTACTGGGTTATCAAGATCTTCTTGGTCCAAAATAAATGATTCGACCTGTTCACCAAGTTAGAAAAAATAAGTTTTACCACTTTGGAAATTTTATAATCAATGTAGAATACCACAAAATCCAGTTTAACTACACCATCACAATAATGTTTTAACTATGCAGTTTATAGGATAGAATCTTAAAAGTAAGGTGACCACTTCACCGAAAAGGTAGCTGAAAGCAGAAAGGAATAAGYTCTACATGAGAAACAGTTTATATTGGAGAATGTTGATTAACAACAGTTTAAACTATAGCAARGGTGATTTCGATTATACATTGATAAGAAGACGTAAACATTTGGATAGTTAGTCATCAGAAATGATGGCCTCAGAGGTTGCAGCACCTTTGTCCCTAGGTGTCCATCTATCTTGCTATTGAAAAACAAGGCTATCAGCAAAGACCTTGGTATGGATGGACTTGAGAGCTGGGGATGGAATGATTTCCTAAAACTCCCTTCAGCTCCATTACTTCATTTYAAAACTCATTTCAACTAATATAGCACAAGGATTTCATTAGAGTAGAAATAGGTTGGTTGACTAAAATTCAAACACAAAATAGCTGGTTCTATCAACCTTTTCCACACAAGAACAGACACATGTAACAGTTAAGCAGGCAGGTATCCCAACTCAGCATCAATGATGCTGCCCACCAAGAGCCCATATGATCTCAGAACACAAGTTCAGGGAATTACACAAGATAAAACATAGTAGTTTTACACCAGCTTGCCAAAGTAAACAAGGTGGATACCTGACTCATACTCTAATGAGGGCAGAATTACATTTAAGAATCTGTCTCAAGTCCAGACACAACACCCTCTATTTTAAGTAGTATTTTTTATAAAAACTTGCACATTATTTCATAGTTAGACATTATCTGTTCAATGTTTTGTTATCTTCAATATCTCTAGAAATTAAGTACTTTTGCTGTACAATTATTGCTTTCTTTCGTCATTTTTCTGTCCCAGTCTCTTTATTTTCCCCCTCTCCTACCTTTAACTCCCATCCCCCCACACTATCTCCCCCACATGTCAGCAGTAAACTACCACTACATTCAGTCCTATGACACACCACCCACACGACCTTAAGAAAGGGACAGTCTATTCCTCAAAAATCAAAGCAGGTCATCTGCAAGCTCTGCAAGTGCCCTGTTGTATGATGAATGTTAACATGAGTCCAGGGAACTCCACATCGCACTGCTGCACGGAATTGTCGTGTTAATTTCTTCCCCTTTTTGATATGTAAAGGTTCTGTAACATCATCCCTTCGTGTTCAGCCAACCAGCCCAGGCCCAACCAAACACAACGTTAGTATACRAATAAAGTGGGCATTAGGGAGAAACAGAGTAGCCTAAGAATACAGAGCATTTCTTGACCATCTCACTGGGTATGCATCATATTGGCTAACTTACAGGTAGTGCTACTTGTGTGCCAGTGCACGAGCAGCAAAGCCAAGGCAGTGGGCTATCAYTTAGAGTTTTAAAAAGCAACATTTCTACATTAATCGAAACAATACACAACAGTCCTAAAATGAGAGAATTGTCCCAATGAAGAACTGAGACAAAAAAAAATACAGCAGAAACTTRGTAACCTGAATGAGCGATAAACATTATTTCTATAGACAAAGAAGAGTAGCCATTTATGATTGACAGGAGAATATCTTCCTAAACTACGACTCCCCTCTGCGGAATTCAAATTTCAAGGTATGTTCATTTAGCAAGTTTAAGAGCTCCCTGCTGGCATCAGGTCTGATGCATAAATGACTTCTGGAAAAATTCACACTTATCCACAGGAGCACTTCAGGGTATTTCATTATTCTCCCCCACATAAAGCAAAGCACTTTGCCTCAAACAAGCCACTTGCATCAATACACACTTCAGTTAGAAATACTATTCATTACTGCAATAATGTGCATGTGACACAGYGACTCGCAAAATGAAGCCCACTACATATGTGAGCAGCTATCCCTGACACWTCGTTCAGAACTATATGCTGGAAGTTGCACTACAGGCTAATGGACTTTTCTCCTTTTCCAGTTACCCTGTTAAATTTAACAGTGGTTCTCCATTTGAAGATGCCCCAAAAGGGACAAAACTGCTACCCAGTACTGAAGTTACTGCACATACAAGCACAAAGACACTACATCAACCTTCCCGGTGTCTTCTGGCAAGCTCACCTTTCAGCTTCTTGGGGAGCCTGCCAACACTCGAGGCGGGGCAGGCAGAGCACTCCCGCACCAACCTTCCAGGGTCCATCCCACTGCAAGTTTGGTCAACTCATTTTTAACTCTGCCCCAATGCACTAAAGCAGAGATATGGTCTATTCCTCCTTGACGGCAGCCCCTGCAAGCTCCCTTGTGTCCGTATAGAACATCACCCGCAGCAACACACACCACAACCAGCTTAGCTCACCTCTCCAACACTCCAGCACTGCATTCTAGTTTTATATCACAGCACTGCATTTGTTGTAAATCTATACGTGAGAAAGGCAGTTGCTTCCATTATTTTGATGTGTAGTAACAGCTTAATAACATACCCATAATACAAATATATCTGAAGTGTGAAAATATTGAAAACTCATATGCAGAAATGTTAAAGCAGTTCTACCAATGCCATTCCTTTCAAGTAAGGACAACTGGCATTTCTGAAAAGATTCAGTTGCTCACACAGTTGGATAGCCCATCTCTAACTGCAGAGTACCTAATCAACCAGATTTTGATATGAGTGAAAATAACCTGCTATGACCCCTTATTAATAAATAAATAAAAACTACCCCAAACATACCAAAGGCAAGCCTAAGTTCTTAAACAGGAAGTAAACTTTGTAAATATATATATATATATATAGGTATAACACTTCTGGAAGACTTGCTACAACATACATGTTGCAAATTTTAGGCACTCTGCTCTATCATAATCAGATCTGTAGCAAAGTGATAGAGCAACCAGTCACTGTGCTATTTTGGGACTATTTTGCAAGCAGCTTTGGGCAGTTAATAAGCATCTTACTTGGTAAGGTTCATTAGGAATATACAGATGCAAGATGTTTATTCTAATTGCCAGAACAACTATGACTAGAGTCAATTCCCAGCCCAAAACTCCAAATTGTGCTGCAAGCTGCCAGCTTTGTGGAAGTCGTGAGCAGGACAGTAAACACCAGTGCACTGAACCACATTGTTGTGTTTCGCTTTCGTCCACAGGAATGACAGAGCTCCTGAAGCGCTGCCAAGGGCTGCAGCCACCTCGCAGCTCCAGGATCCAGTTACCCRGCAGCTCCTCCCTCCCTCTGTAGCCACTGCATTCACAGCTATTTGGCCTCAACTACATCAGTATTTATACGTCAATACCATGACTGAGTTTACCTCAGGTCAGGGGTATGTCAAGGCAGTTTTGCGAGTACTAAAATCACAGCTAACACTAGCAATCTAAGATAGGCAATGACAGGTTTATTTATATATATATATATATATATGTATATATATATATATAAAATACATATTTTCTAACACTAGGTCTATACTGATCTTTCACGCGTGTTGAAGTGTCTTTATTTCTATGCACACTTCTACACTAGAACAAACTAAGCTCTAGTTACTGGCAAAAACAACAACCACCAAACAAAAAAAGTACTTTCCCCGGCATAGCTCAGATCTATTCACAAATAGCCTATTCCTGATATGCATGATGGCAAAGCTCCCTATTCCAGCTGCACCAGCACCACTCTTCTTCCACTGCAGAGGAGGACAGCAGGGCCATCTCACTGTGTCACCCTGTTTTTATTCGTGCTGGCCTAGTATTTTTTGTAAAGACTTTTTTATAAATAAATGTTGACTAGAAAGAGAAGGCTGCTAGCAAATAACTTCTTTAAGCTTGAATTTTCCAGATGCACCCAAGCTATTAACGTTGCTTTGAAGCAGCAAGTCTCACATTATGCTTGGGAAATGCTCACAAATAGGAGGACCCAGAGTCCTCCACTCGGAGTCCTGAGCAGCAGTACAACACAAATGAACCACTATCCATTTCTGGTTTTTATTAAGCAATCCCTCTAATTATTCCCCCCAATAATGACAATTCCATAAGGACATATATCTTTATGTAGATTCAGGGACCTTGGATTCCTTAAGGGAATTTAAGCCCATATATTTAGCTTATCATCTCATATACACATATCATATATATATAAAAAGCTGAAACAGATCATCAATAATGCTTAGTCTATTTGGTTTAAGCAGTAGTTTCTAAATAAAATTGCTTCAATAAAAATAAGTTTTAACCAGAGAAGAGATATGTCCCTAAGATGTGTTAATCACTAAAAGATCATCTTCCAGTCCTATGGCATTATGATTAAGAAGTTCTCACAACATACAGTGTCCTTCAGCTGTCCACAGTGGGCTTGAAAATACCACTGTGTCAATAGGGAGAAAAAAAAAAAAAAAAGAAAAAGAGACAACCAGACACAGAAGCATCACTTCCCACCACTGCTCAGTTTATATGGCTATCAGACCTGATTTAGCACACTAAAGAGGCAGAAAATTCAGGGAAAAAAAGAGCCAACAGATAAAGACCCAATGAAATGGCAGAAAGTTAACACTTGCAGAAGAGTCTGATAAGCACGAACTGTAACAACATCATTCTCTCCTGGGAGTGACAAGCTACTTGATCAGAGTGGCTAAAACCTCACTAAGAGAGGCCCCCAAATCTGAGCAGAGCTGTTGGTACCTGCAAGCTCTGTTAGCTTATTGATCTGCATATAAAAAAAAAAAAAAAATCTAGTTCTACATGCACTTAAACAAACTGGAGGCGGGCAGAATGGGTACATAAATCTTGTTAACTCCACTTGAAATAGAAAACTGAAAAATTGGAGTCAGGTCTACCTAAGAGTCTTTTCTCCAAAATATATTAAGCAATTACCAGATAATGAAACAGGCAGATTGAGAATCTGGTCTATAACATACTTATTTCTAAACATCTAGGTTCATCCTGCAAATGCTAGTGCAAATGCAGTGCAAGGATGCCTAAGTACCAACTTTAAACCTTGTCAATGGACACACAAAAGCAACCTTTAGATTAAGTATGGTCCAAAATCCCAATGTTCCGGTACAAAATCCATGTGATACAGTCTTCATGGGTTAGGATATACCTGGAACTCCTCCAGTATTAAATTCTGAATTCAGAAGCTGCCTTAAGGTTATGGATGTTAGATCAGCAACTAGATAGGCCTAATACTGTAGCAGCAGAGAGTGGATCCCCTCTGAGAAGTCAGGCCCCCAACAAAGCATTTCAGGATAAGCATCAAAATTCTCTAGTCAATTCTGGAAACTACTGCTAGTGTTTGAAATGTACTGATAAAGTAATAAAATCAGAATTAATGCTTTACAGGACTACTCTTCCATGTCAAAGACTGACCCAGGGTTCCAATTTTCCTGTGCAAATACTAGCAGAAAATTCATAAGCAGGTATTCATGAACAAGTGCCTGTCAAATGGTCTACAGAGAACAGTTTTAATCATTTACCTACTTTTGCCTTCTTAAGCAATCAATTGACAACAGATATCCTTATGCCAATGTCAAAAATCAAACATCTTGAGTTCTGCCATGCTAGAAATTACCCCTTGTCGTACATTACTCTTTGGGTAAAGTTGTCCGATTTAAAGTTCCCCAACGAAGAACAAATCTACAATTCATTTATTTATTAAAACATAGGTCCCCAGCAGTAAGACCAGGCCATAACTGTACCCCCAGTTAACCATCAGGAAAATATGCCACCAAATGCAGATGGAGGTCCCTTAGTACAAGAAACAGACAACAATAAAACATGCCTCTGCAGAGCACAAAAACAACAAGACTTACTCATGATTTTAGTCACTACTTAAAAAAAAATCTGTTGAAAATAGGCTCTATCACATAGTTCTGCTTCAGTTTGTTTATCAGGAGCATTGAACATGACTAAAGTTTTCCTAATTGACAAATGAATCTTTTCTTCTGCAATAAGGAGCCATCATATACAAAACTAGAACGGAGGGGTGAAGGATATTCAGAATTCATGTGAATCTCAGTGAATTGGCTACCACTTCTTGATCGGTACAGCCTTCACACTCAAGAAAAACACTAAACAAAGACAGAGCAGCAAACTCAGCGTAAGCATCATTTACACTAAGCACTAGATATTTTCATACTCTGTCAACTCAAAATCATGTTCTCCGTGTTCCCAAAGTCTCCTTGGGTTTTAAATTCTCTCCAGTCAATCATTTTTCTACCTGAATACTTATCCTACTTCTCTATGTTCCTTTGTTCAAGAAACAACAGGTATAACTCAGCACTCAACTAACTCATCTCAGACTTAACTAAAATACAAGACAGAATTGCTTGTACAAATTTACCCAGGGCTTCTGTGGTAGGACACTTACTCAAAGTATTAAATCACAGACAAAACAAAATGAAAGATGCTTTGAAACAGAAGATGAGTAAATGCATTTGTTTGCTGATGTAAAAGTCCACACCCATCTGAGATGGCAAGCAGTCTAAGCCCCAAGGAACACCTTTCACACCAAGGCACAAACTTCAAAAAAACACAACCTAAATAATTATTAGACGACCTTTTAAAAGTGCTTGTGCACCCAAAGGGACACAGCATCCAAAAGCACACAAATGCATCTGATAAATATAGCGTACTCTAACAATTAAATCTCATTTCCATCTCTACCTGTACCTTTTAGGTGGACTGTAATCTCAATATTTAAAGTGGCTAAACAATTTCAAGCTATCAAGTGATTTATACCAGACTAATCATAGTGGGTTTCCTACCCTTCCCAGAGCTGAAGCTGGTGGCGGCCTTCCTCTTGCCCTAATCTGTATAAATAAGCCTCTGTGTACTCTACTACTGCAAAACCAACAAACTCTGTAACACATCTACTGATCCACTGGCTACTCGTTTAAAGAAAAACTACCATAATGAACAACGCAGCACAGTCTCAGTCCAAAACATGCTCCGCTGAAATCCACAAGACATAGTAGGACAAAAAGGCTTTCAAAAAAGGCTTTTTATCTGTTTGAGGAGAAAACAAGAGATACGCATGCTTCTCCAGGTATTAAGCTCAGCTTAACAAATCCTAAACGTTTCTAGTGAATACTTACATTATAGACCCCCTTTTCCCCCCTTCCTGAAGATGACCACTTGCTCATAACAGAAAATGCTCTGAATCCCCCTGAGGGATGGGCTTTAGATAGAATGCTCTGCACACCTAAGAGCTGATCTTCTCACCTTGGTTTAAAACTGGACAGATCTATTATCTATCGGCTATGTCGGTTCCTTAGAGGTTTTTTTCATGATTTAGATTAGTAGGGAAAAGTACAACAGAGTAGGGATTTTCCCTGAAGAAACTTAGTTAATCAGCAATCTGTATGCTTTACTAAGGCAAATGAGTACAGTAACTTAAAGACCTACCTGAAAAATGTTCATGGCACATGAAAATAATGCAAGAGATACTTTTTAGATGGCTCAGTATTTGTCAGCCTGAAGAACATGCCATTTCTTACTTGTCAAATATGGAATTTTTTTTTTCCTGGAGGATTGGAGTAGAAGCAATTTTCAAAATCTCTTCCGGTCAGAAGAGTCAATAACACTTGTTAATTCTCATTCACTACCAGCATTCTGACAAATAGAATATAATAATTTAACCATGAACAGCTCCACTCAAGTCTAAGGCACTTTTCCTTCAAATTCTGGGATACTTCAGAGGAGCTAAAAGCAAGAAAATCTCTGGGGAAAAAAAAAGAAAAAACAAAAAACACTGAAGAGGCAAAGGCAGAAAATGATGTCTGAAAAGTCTTATCCTCTGAAACACAAGAAATAACAGGATCCTGTACATGACTAAATCCTTTAATGTCTTAGGTTATTCATATTTTCAAGCTGTGTTTGTATAAATGATACATAATACTACAAAAACCATAAGCCCTTTCTAGTAGCTTATACAAACTTAAGCTAATCAATATTATCTAACAAAGTAATAAACTGCCAAGAGCAAAATGAAAAATATGGTGTATTTCCATAAATTTCACTTATTCAGCCTTCAAAAACACACAAAAATGACACCTCTGTCCCWTTATAACAAACAGGGAGAGCTAGTTCTCAGGGAACAACAAAAGTAAAGATAATCCACCTATTAATGGGATATGCTTGACCAAGGTGTAACCTTTTGGTTTATCAAACTAAATGAATCCTTAAATTTAAATATTAATTAATCTGCACCCACTTTTTTTTCTTCTTGGTCAGGGACAGTGTGATTTTGTGACATGACTGCATGACTGCAGTAAAAAAAAAGTGCTATAAAAACAGTATTTTTATCTTTTGAAAGCGAAACTTATTTTTAGTCTGCCATTTAAGATCAGAAAGGAATAAGGCACCAGTGAAAAGATTTATTTAAAAAAAAAATCTCAGATCAGATACTTTTAAAAACTTACCAAGTTTACAAAACAATGTGAGCAACCCACTACTTTCCAAAAATCTTACTTAGACGATCCCATTCTTCAAGCAGACATTCCCATTAGGAGGATAAGCTTTACAAGAGGATTTTAGATGGCATTTGCAACAGTGTACATGGTCCAGAATTAGGGAGGAAAGCTGACCATACAGGAAAAATTAAAGCACTCTTCAGCTTAGCCTGAAGCTTCGTCTGTCTGGGGATCTGAGCTTAACTGATGAGTTCTGCAAAAAGTTCTCGAACATGATGTAGAAGTTACTTTTCTTTCTGAGTAAAGTTGGTTTGTGCAAGGATGACTTGAGCTCTAAATTCAGGGCTAAGTTGCAATAGGCATCACTTATCTGTCCCTACAGCTGCATTTGGGGATCTTCTGAGACAAGCAAAGGCCAACAGAGAACATCCCAACATCACCTGAGCTAGAGAATAGCTGGGTAGCCTCACTTCAAATCACAACATGAGAATTCTCCATTTCCCAGTTGCAGTCTTGCTTCGCATTAATGTTGAAATGAGTCCTTTTCCCCCCAGAATATAACTAGTTGACTGATGAAACCAATGGGCAAATTTGCAACTAAATACAGATGTTCTGCTAAACTTGGTAAAACTCTACTGACCAAGTGAATGCACCACATATTATATAATTATATAGTAGTATTTCACATCTTTACTGCACCTATCATTAGAAAATAGTTGCCGACATTTATTTCGGGTCATTTACTCAAACTAGGTCAAGTTCCATGCAAGACAAACTCAAATTTTGCAAGAACTTCTAGAAATCAGTTCATTTGGAGATGCTATTGAATGGAAAGTACTACTTTTAACTTGATAGCCTGTTTCTATCTACCGAAGGCCAGGCTTTCAAAGGCATTAGGATATCCAGTAAGATTTTTCAAAAATCAGATGCCTAATCAGGCTGGGCCTGAACGAACACGCTGCCAAGCAGCCACCTGCATCTTTAAGCATGTAAATACTTTGAGAAATCTTGATCCATTATTCCTCAATGCTTCCCAATCAACAAATAATTCTAAGAGAAAATGCTTGTTAGACCTTCTACTCCCTAAACTATGGATGTACTAGTTAAAATAAAACACCCTGACTGCTAAACAGGAGCTTTTTTTTTTCCCCTCTCTCTCTCCAAAGGGAAAGCTTTTTTGCCTTTTATTACCCATCTTCACTTGCATCAGTTTCTTCTATTTCTACTACTTACAACGGATAAAACACTAGTACTTCTATTATTTAACAATAATGCTTTCTGATATAGCAACAAGTGTAACAGATTATACTGTTAATTTAAAATAATGCATTTAAGAATTTATTTTTCATTTAAAACCATCCTTAAAAACTAAAACTTATAAAATAAAAAGATTAAGCCCCAGAAAAAAAAATCTACCAAGTATTAAACTGATTTGAAGCGCACACCATTTGACTATTAAATCTGCTCATTGTAGGTGGTAGGTTATGTCTGATTTTTAATTATGCTTTATGTAAATATCCCCAGAGACTTATGCAACTGGTACAGGCTTAAGTAAGGCAACTGGTGGAGAAAAGCAGTTTGCTCCACAAAGGGAAACTGAAGGTCCAGGAGACTCTATAGCCAAAAGAGGGTGAGTTTCAGTGCCACTGAAGAGCTCCGAATCTCTGAATTAGGGAACACGAGGCACTTGCTACATTTATACACTCATAGCCAACAGCCACTTACTGAACTGAGCTCCAGGACCCTTTGGTACTTTTGTCAGCACAGCTGGTGTCTCATACTTGATTTTTAACTGATCAGCAAATCACACAATTCTGCAAACACTAACACTGCCATATTTATCATCTGCTTCAACTACATATTTCTACAGCCCAGTTTTGTGCTCAGTTTCTGATAAGAAGATGTACACTTTGCGATCAGAAGTTCTCAACAAGCAAGGATCCTACAGCCTCCTCATACATGCACTATTAATCACTGTCCTGCCATCACGCCACCACCTTGGCCCACGGGCTTCACAGCTAGTACCAAGAAGGTATTAATACTCATGCCTTTGGCACCACTTAAAAGTGCCAGCAAAACTCACAAGGAATGGTAGCAGTGTACCTAAATTTATACCAGAATTTCACTCCAATAAACTGGAAGCTGTGCCCAAAAAATGAGCAAGTTTAGAAGGTAACCAAGCAATTACTTACAGCAAGGCCAAAACTGCCTTGTTTCTCAGAATGTAACCACTGGTAAAAATATTTTCAAAAACTCAAAAGAGCCATAGCTTCCTCTCTCTACTCTGAATTAAAAGGAAGAGTCCAGAAGGCAATTTTCTAATACTCTAACACATGCTTCAGCTTGCAATTGCTTCGATTTCCATTTGATATTTTCAACTAACAATTCCAGAAAAGATTTAATATAGCTACATTCAAATTTCCAGACCTTATACGACCTATTTATAAAGGACCCATTTCAATCTCAATTTTTTTCCCAATGACAGTCCAGTGACTGCCCTAAGTATGCACCGAGCTAGGAAATCAAAAAGCTTGGTGTATACTCCCCGTTCTGCAAAATAAGATGAACTTAGCATCCCCTTTTCATCATCCTCATCTGTAAAATGGGGACAGTACTCCCCACTCCCTTTATAAAGTACTTGGAGTTCCGAGGTAAAAAAATGCAATATATATTCAGGAAAGTTAAGCTAAAATATATTAGTCTTTTCATTCTCTAGATAAATACTTTATTATAGACTTCTTCCTCCACTTCCCTGATGATTTTCCTTTCTACTTAAACTGCCATTTTGACTAATCCAATTATTTTAGTCTATTAAAGTCAGACTAATACAAGGACACCAGAACTAAACACCACTGCACATACACAGCAGAGCTTACAGAATACTGCAGCATTATTTTTATGACTTCAAACATGGAGAAAAAAAGCACAGATCAACACAGCATGGCAAGCACTCTATTTATTTAATTCTCCCTTCTAGTTCTCACTAATTCCACTCACTGGTAGTAGCTAAAGGCATACACCCAAATCAGTGACTCATGACACTAGACCACAGTCCAAACAGTCACTGGGTTTTCAAAGCCGTGTTGTTGAAGAATTGCAACGTTCCATCCCAGGAGTTTAATTGCTTTTTTGGAACAAAAGAACATGAACAACAGGTGCTGTTTTAGTCCTCACACATCCACAAGAAAACTGAAAATTCACTCTTGGTCCTTACAATCGTTCCCCATAACCTAGCCATCCTCATCCAGGCACATCCTCCTCAGACACAGTTCTCCTGAGGGTTGCTCTCCTCAACCAGACACATAACACACAAAATCCCCACTCAGGAAACTCAGCCCACCCCTCTCTAAAGGTATTCTGGAAGCCCCCAATGGTTTAAAAACCCAACTTTTTTTTTTTAATAAAGATGCACTTAAAATAAGAAAGCTGGTCTGGTTTTTATTTTTATTTTGTTGGGTTTTTTTTCCAAACAAGTAATTTTACTTTAAGAGCTGTTTGCAAACCTTGTTGTATTTGGTCCTCAGTGATAGCCTATTATAAATGGTGTATGGGAATTTCATCTTTGTTAACACTTACTATTGGTCAAAGAATCAACTTGGTGTTCAGTAGAAATCAGTTGTTAAGCCTCCTTCAAACAGCACAGAGGGTTCAAAATGGCAGAATTATGACATTCTGCTCATTAAAGAAAAAAAGCCCCAAGCATTGAGATATATTCCACTCTGTACCACTTTCCAGGTTTTATAACTAACAGAGAGTGTTCCCAATTTTGAAAGATGCATTAGCATGTGAATGGGCAGACACAAGAACCATTGCAGGCACTGGAACCTCGCAGATTACTTACATCCCACCCTACCTGCAAAGAGGCCTTCCACTGCCCAGAACCAGTGTGTGCCTGAACCTGCAATCTCGTATCATCATATGTTCAGAATACCAATCAAAAGAGGAGTGCTCACACACTGCCCCATCATCAGGTGGGAAGTGTCCTGACATTAATGCAAGCTGTAGTTTTAAATTATGTTAGATGCTCATGAATGAAGCACACCATACATGTGGGTCTGCACCAGTTTAGCTCTGTTTTAATTCAGGTAAGACCCATCAATTCAGATTTCAGGATGGCTATGCACAAAAAGCCACTCAAAGTAAGACAGCAAATTTAGATGTGGAAAGAAGCAGTGTTGGCTGCCCTCCTTCCATTCCACGAGGAGGTAAATTGTTCAAGCCCCAAAGAAAAATAGTGACATGTACAATACAGGCTGCATCTTCCTGCTCCTGCAGGATAGAGCAGGACAAAAGACTCCCATGAAGCTTCAAATGCCAGACACTGCCTCCTTATTTCTACTGAGTCTACAAAAGGGCTATGATGGAGGCTAGGGGCTAAACTCTGCCTTTAAAGACAAAAGGCTAAGAAAATAAGATATACTCCTTGGTTGCAGAACGAGTGGGCAAGAGTCACAGTCAAGAATCTGAATTCATCTGCCCTCTTAGGTGCCACCAAGCAGCAGCAGATGCAGGTTCATACACCTAACAATGCACCATTTTGGTTGGGATAAGGTGCCAGTCCCTCCCCCACACCTTTCCCACAGAACTCTCTGCAGCTCTGGGGGATCAAAGAAAACCTCCTCCATTAGCCTCTTCCACCTCTTCTGGAGAGAGCCACGTCGGGTTAGGAACACCTCTCTTCTCCAAAGCTGGCCTGGGAAGCCTTTCTCCCTCCTACTAAGGCCGGGGTAGCCCTGGCAGGGGCTGGAGGCTTTATTAGTCCTTGAGACTGGAGACAAGGAGCCTGCTCGGCAGGGGAGCTCACCTCCGCCTCCGAGCCAGGTTCAAAGTGGAGAGCCCTCCCCAGAGGTCAGCAGGAAGCAGCACGGGAGACATTTTCCCGCAGCCCCGCACATGCGGAACGGCAGCGCGGAGCCGAGGGCCCGGCCGCGCCGGGAGGCTGCGGGCGACGCGGCCACCACCCTCCTCCCCCAGCCGCGATGGGGGGCGGGCTGGCGCCCAGCCCCCCGCCCGCCCGCGAGCAGGCCCCCGGACCCCGGCCGCCCG
>PTEX01000304.1:586630-609283 GCA_003342815.1 Eudromia elegans | reverse complement strand
CCCGGTCACCGAGCCGAGGTCTCGGTGCCCTCGGATGAACGCGTTGTCTTCCCTCCTGAAGGGAGAGCCGAGCAAGTGGCACGAGGGCACAGAACCAGTTATTAAAGCAGCCACACATTATCTTTAATTACCGGAGTGGGTGTCGCAGTGCAGTGTGACCAGGGTGCCGTAGGCTCGCGCGGCCCTGCCCCGCGGTGGGGACACGTGGCCGGCGGCAGGAGGGCGGACACGGCGGGGCCGCGTCGCCCAGCTTGGCTCCCGACGGGAAAGGGAGGCGGCYGCGGGAAGGAGCGGGGCTCGCTGGGCCGCCCTGGCGTCGCCCYCAGCACCGGAGTGCCCAGGGCTGGCCTGGCCTCTGAGCCCCGCACTGGGGGTGCTGGGAGTTGCTGCAGGGCTGGAGGCGGCCGGGGAGCTCCGCGCCGCTGTGGCGGGGCTGGGAGAGGCCCCGCGCGGAGCCGTGTCCCCCCGCAGCCCTAGTTCACGGAGATGTTGATCTCTCGTCCTTGGCGMCGCACCAGCTCAGCCTGGGGGAGAGGGGAGCCCGGGAGCCATGAGCTGCCCTCTCAGTCCGGCGAGCCGCGTCGGGACCCGCGGCGCGGGCGGCCCGGCCTGGCTGSGCCCTGCGCGGGGTGCGGCTCCCGTGGCGCCTCCGCAGGCACGAGCAGCCTCGCYGTAGGGCCGGGCCACGTAGGGAGGCTGGAAGCCCCGTGCTGGGGCTGCTGCGCCCTCCTGCTGTCCCGGGCTGCAAGCCCAGACCGGGCCGGGCAGCCCGCGCTGGTGGGAGGACRCGGCCACCGAAGTGCGGAGCCCCGGGGATGCCCCCTACCTCCTCGCTGCCCTCCTCGTCCTGCTCCGCGGGCACCTTTCCCTCCGCCTCCCTCCCGGCGCTCTCGGGCGTGATGCTGTCCAGCCAGCTCAGGTCGCTCCGGGAGAAGAGGCGCTCCAGGCCCTTGCGGATGCCCACGAGGGCCAGCAGCTGGGCCGGGGACGAGGGCAGCGCGTCAGCCCCACGCCCACTCTGCCGGCCCCAGCGGCCGCCTCGGCCGCCGCTGCCGTATACGACGGCCCCGCGCTCGCGGCGGTGACGGTGCCGCCGGGGCCGCCTCGTCCACTGCTGCCGTATACGATGGCCCTGTGCTAGCAGCGGTGACGGTGCCGCCGGGCCCAGCCGGGAGAGGCGGGCGGCAGCACCCGGAGCCCAGCGCAGTGTCTCGACGCCCGCACACCCAGCGTGCCAGGATGAGCTCCGGTGCAGGGCGGCACCTCACGGCCCTGCCCGGGCCCCGGCTGCCATGTGCAGTGTGAACCCAGGAGCCGGGGGACGTGCAGGGCAGGGACAGCAGTGCCCCGGGCGCRGCAGGCACAGGGTCCAGGGAGGGCTCTGTGGCACATGCAGCTTTGTCTGCAGCCACCAACAGCRCAGAGCACCCAGCCTGGTTAAAGAGAGCCTCTTACCATCAGTGGGAAGATGATAGCAGCTACGGTGGACTTGACGAGCCAGAGCGCGGCCAGGCAGAGCGCCTGGATGCAGGTGAAGAGGTGCACTCGGCGCAGGGGTACGTGGCGAAGGTAGGGGAGGTCAGGCTGGTGCTTGGCCGGCATGAGCAGCAGCTGCACCCGCTCCATGAGCTGCGGCGAGGGGACAGCACCCCCGTCACGCGCAGYCCCATGGGGGTGAGCGCTGCAGGCTCTCACACGCTCCCAGTTTGGGGCGCTGCCCCTGCCCCCCTGCTGCAGCCTCCCCTTGCTGGCGCCCGGGGCCTTGATGCTTGTGCGGGGCTAGGGGAGCCCGTGGGGGCCGTGCTGCCGAGGCAGGCCGAGCTGGCGGCCCCTCACGGGCCGGCTTTGTGCGCTGCTGCTCTTGACACCTGCGGTGAGTGAGTGTTTCTGACCAGCACTGTAAAACCAGGGTCCTTTTAGGCAGTCTCATGATAGAGCAGCCCTGCTCTGAGCCAGGGAGACTCTGTCTGCACAGGCCTGTGAAGCCTCTCCAGCTACATCCAACTGTGCCAAAGAGGTAAGAGTCACATTTCCTGCTACCTCTGATCAGGTTAGGATCCCCCATRGTCCCCACCAAATTGGACCTCTCCCTGTCCCTCCAGCACCCGCCCGCTCTCACCTGGATGCTGCTCAGAGCCGCTACCCCCATGTGCAGGAACACCCCGTACAGCACCGGCATCGGGATGTGCTGCAAGACACGGGTGGGTCGGCAGGGGCCCGTCCTGCAGCACCGGCGCCYGCCGAGCCACGTCCCCCGCAGGGACCCTCTGTGCACACACGGGCTGCGGCGTTTGCTGCCTTCCCTGCAGTTTCGCTCCTCYGCTTCGTGCATGTTACTCGCCCTGCTTTCCACCACCACGTGTTGGAAGCGAGGCGGAGATGGAGGACAAGGCACTAGCTCATACGGAGGTGCGCTTTATAGCTTAGGGCTTATAAAACCAGCATCCCCAGCACAGCAGACACAGGTGGCACCAGGCTGTCACTGAGCCGTAGGCAGCAGGCAGCTCTGTGAGGCAATGCGAGGGCACAGCACCCTGAACCACCTGCCCTTGGCTCCCCGAGCYGGCACAGACCACCTGGGCCAGCCTGGAGTCCTGCTCCAGTTGCTCCCAGCTCTACGTTTATCTCCTGCATCACCACCACAGCTCCTAGCATGTGACCAGGTCCCATCAGCTGCGCTGCTCAGCACGGTGTGTTTTTCTGGTGAGCCTGGCCAGCTGCACATGCATCTCCGGGGTCACGGAGCTGCTCCGCGTGCCCTCAAACCTGCAGCCTTGGGGAGGACCTGGGGCTGGGCTCAGCTCCTCCGGCACGCTGAAGGTGTCAGTCTGAGGGGGAGCATCAGCCAGCACCCCTGTAGTGGGCACGGTTACAGGGTGGTCCCCAGCGACCACAAGGAAGACGCGCCGAGTCTCAAGGGTAACAATGCAGAGGGACCCAGCTGTGCTTGGTGATGGTCCCCCAAGTGGTCCCCAGCGACCACAGGGAAGACGCGGTGGTGGTGCTCAGAGTGACAATGCTGGGGGACCCAGCTGTGTCTGGGGACGGGGACGTGCACAGTGCTGCTCCTGCTGCTTGTGGCTCTGGGCTGGAGGGCAGAGCGGTGTCGCAGCCCCCACACGCGGGCAGCACGACAGGCGCAGGGGCAGCACGTCGGGCACGGAGGCCGCCCCGGCTGCACTCAGGCCGTGCCCTTTGGCYGCTGCTGAGCTGCCTTCCCAGGCAGGAGGCTGCCTGTTGGCCAGGCAGCGGTTTCCGATGGCCAATCCATCGAACGGACAAAGGTTGCAGCTGGAGGGATGTCGACGTTACRAAATGCCGGCCCCATGGGCCCCAGCCTTGCAGGGTGAGGTCTCTCTCTCCCCTGCCCTCTCTGCCTTTTGGGGAAAAGCTGCAAACCCATTTTGAGGCCAAAGCCCCAGATAAAGTTCCTGTACCTTGAGAACGGGTGCCATGAACACGGATGCTCCAGTCAGGATGAAGACCACCAAGCCRGTCAGGCGCTGTTCCCTGCGGGCGGCAGCATGGGGGTCACAGGCCCCCCGGGGGCACAGGGTGCCCCGGGTCCCAGCAGCCCCGCGGAGGGTGCCTTGGGTCCCGGGTGTACCCAGCAGCTCCTGCTGCCCTCGCAGTAGCCCAGTCACAGCAGGGCCTGAGCCTCATCCCCCCGGCCCTGCTGGAGTATCTGTTTGCTTTGGGGATGATGCTGTGTGGGAACCACAGGCAAAAGCATCTCAGGCCTTTGCAAGACCCTTCTGTTCCCCCGTGCTGAGGCTCTCCAGGCTGCCTGAAGGTGTCCAGGAGCTGCCACAGCTCCATGCCATGATGCTGAACAGTGGAAAAAGGCTTTTATCCCATGGGAATTGTGCAGCTTGCCCAAAGGAGAACAAACGAGCAGCCCCAAACACGGGGCTAAGGACCTGCTATAGGCTGGACTAGGTCTGCTCGGGGGGAGGAGTGCGAGCCCATCCTCCCGCAGAGCGCCCAGCAAGAGAGGCCTTGGGCGTTGCGGAGGCGCCCGGGGCAGGGCAAAGCTCTGGGTGGTACCTGATGCCCAGGAACTCGGGCTGCTCGCCCGGGGCCACCGTCGCGCTCTCCTTCTTGAGACTCTCCATGTGTGCCAGGGAGATGACYGTAGCGGACACATACCAAGGAAGGCCCGTCACGGAGGTGACAATCATGAGGAGGGAGACGCAGAAGAGGTCCAGGTGGAAGCCCGCCCCTTTCTGCAACGAGAGACACGAGGGCTCTAGGGGAGAGCCGTGAACTGGGGCGTTGCCTCGCTGCTGAGGGGTCCTGGAAGCAGGATGCCACCGCAGACCACGTCTCGTGCAAAGGRAGGCCCTGCCAGACAGCAGCCCCGGTTCGCATGGCATGGCAAGGAAGCTGGCATAAGGTGTTGGCAAGGCCGGAGGGAGGGTGACTGGCTGGACTGAGGCATGAGCGTCGCCCATTGGCTCTGTGGATCTGTGCCCTGTGCCCAGGAGCTCGCAGAACACACACAGCTGGAGCAGCCCTGTCAGCTATCTATGTGACTCTGAAAGCATTTATAAACGTGACAAACCTTCAGATGGACCTTTGAATGCCCGGAGCACAGCCTGTGGTCCAATATCTGCATTTCAGTGGGGACCAGCTGTGGCGCATCTGCCGCAGCCCGGCTGATGGCCCCAGGAACCAGCCTCACCCCACAGCCGGTGGTCTGTGCAACACGCTGCCTGCGGCAGCGGGCACTTTCCCATCAGCGCGCTCAGCCTCGGCTGCTGCTCCCACCCAGTTCCAGCCGCTCTTCCTATTTCCACAGCATCCCTTCTGCAGGGCTGCATGCGCAGGTGGAGACACGGGTGTCCCGGTGGTTGCCCTGGCGGGCTCCACGCTGCCTTTGTGACCCTGCCCAGCACCAGGACGCTGTGTCCAGCGCTGGAGCTTTCCCAGCTCCTGCAGCTGCTGCCCCAAGGCCGATGCACCCAGCCGGCATCCCACTGCTGGCATCGGGGCCTGGCTGCCCCTCCGCCCGCTCGCTGCGTTCCGCGGGGAGCTGYTGCCCCGTCCCCACCAGCACGGCATCAGGGCTGGAGCCGGGACAAGCGCAGGCTTCCCACCGCTCCAGGGGCTCCACTGCTGCCCCYCTGCTTGGAGCAGCGGTGACAATGCTGGAGAAGCCGGTGAAAGCCGTGCTGGGGTGACCCGTCACCCCGCGCACCAACCAGGAGGATCGCGTCCCGCTCAGGTGACAAGGCCCAAGCCACCCCCAAGGCAAAAGGGCACCTCCTGCCTGGTGAGTACGGGGGCTCTGGGAGGGAGGGCCCTTCTCGTGCAGGGCAGGGGCGGGCAGCTCTTTCCAGGCGTCTCAGGGAGAGTCGCTCTGGAGAGCGGAAAGGCCCCAGCTAGTCCAGGCCTACCCGTCTCCCTGCGAGGTGTGCGRCTCATGGCCAAACTCCCTGGCATTGTCCTAGGTCTTGAGCGGAACGGGTCCCCTGCCGGSGCATCAGCAGTGAGTGATGGTGATGCTGAGGGGGAAGGAGGAAGGGCTTCCCACCCTGTGGCACCCTTTGGCAGCCATGGAGGAGAGCTGCCCCTCTCTGACACTGCAGACCACAAGGAAGAGGCCCTAGGTGTGTGTTGGGGAAACAAGAGGCATCCCTTGCCCCTACCCCAGTGCCTCAGCCATGCCCAGCCAGCCCACCGAGAGCCCACGCAGCAACCTGCAACCAAGAGAGGAGAGACGAGCACCATCCATCTCCCGGAGGGAAGCAACAGAGGGAGATCTCAGCCCTGCCAGCCCRGGCCCATTGTGTGCCCAGCCCAATGCTCCTGTCCCCAGGAGCCTGGAGATACTTMGAGCCATCCTTGGAAGAGCCCTCCCTGGCGGGTGCCCATCCACATAGTCCCGGGAGCTCTTCTGCCCGGGGCTGGTGCTGAGCCCCCAGTTCGGCTGGGCAGAGGCCCCCAGACAGCGTGTGACCAACGGGCTGGAYGCAGCAGCCGACAGAGCGAGCTGGGAAAGGCAGCTCCCCTGCGCCCGGCCTCGGCTCACCTGCAGCTTGTACTCCCTGCGGTTGAGGATGACGGCCGTGATCTGCTGGTCCATGAAGATGAGGATGGTGACAAGGACGGCGGGCACCACAGAGAGCAGGCAAACCCACCAGGGGTTGGCTCCAAAGGGAGTGATGATCCAGCCTCGTGCAGGGTTTGTGGGCTGTGGCAAGGAGGAAAAGGTCTCACTGGCCACCGGGCTCCTGCAGGGCCTCCACACGGAACCAAGGGGCCTGCCCCGGCGGGGTGCTGGGCTGGAGCCGTGTGGGTGCCCATAGGGACTCCTTCCCGGGACCGTGGCCGGTCACCCTGCATGCACCTCCCAGGTGCTGCCGCAGAGCGGGGCTGTTCCTCGGTGCTCTGGCCAGCAGCCAGGCACAGCTCAGTGGCCCGTGCCCTCCTGGGGCTCCGATGAGCTGCAGGGGACCCAGCTGTGCCACAGCTGGAGCAGGAGCAAGCCATATGACTGGGGGTGGGCTGCGGGTGCCCAGAGCCTGGCGGGGGTGGCAGCGCAGGCAGACAGCAGCCCAGCTCGTGGGAAGGAGCTCGAGCTGCCAAGCCCTCTCCCCACCCAGCCCCAGGGTGGGGAGCCCAAGCCCAGACTTGAGCTCGTGCCTCCAGCTCCACGGTGAGCATTGCACCAGCAGCGATGCAGGTGACTAGTTCAGGACTGAGCTGGGATATTTATAGACCACAGGGCTGGCGAGAGCTTGGACTCTTCTCATTCGCAGCGGTGCAGCCTGCATTGGTTTTGGGTTGGGGGGTTTCTAGCCCGCCCTGGGGGACCGCTTCTCCAGGGACCGTGCAGATGGAGGAAGGCGACCAGAAGCAACACAGAGCAGCCTCCTCCAAGGGCACAGCCCCACTCATGGGCAAAGTCCTCCAAGGGCACAGCCCCACTCATGGGCAAAGCCGGCAATGCCCAGCCGGGATCCTGACACTGCAGCGAGGTTCGGGGCCCATGGGCTCAGGGTGCTGCACCCAGACGGGATGTTTGTGATGCAGAAACAAGGGGTGAACTCTCTGAGACATGGGCACAGGGAGTCCTCATCCACCCGGCATCGCCCGTCTGGTAGGAGCAGGGTGGGCACCTCGTGGTGCTTGGTGTTACTGCCCGTCCTCAGCGCGCTGCACCCAGAGCCACCCGGGTCAGGAGCGCCTGCTGCCCACAGAGGGGAGAGGCCGGTTCTCCCGTACAGCCTGCTGCCTCCCCTATCCTCTAAGGCCTCCGTGATGGGTTAGACGACACCGGTGTCAGTGTGCGAGCAGAGGAGGTGAGGTGCCAACACGAGTGAGCCGTTGCCACTCCGCTCCCACAGCCTGCACGGGACCCGTCCGGGCTGGCCCAGCGGCAGGCGAGTTGGAGCAACGGCCTCTCTTCTCCCGCRCCTTCTCCCTCCCCTGGGCTTCACCCCTGCGTCTGGAGTGGCCTCCAACCCTGCAGGCTGCAGGTCTGCRGTGGTGCCAGGTAGGCAGCTGTGATGGAGACTGCCCAGACAACAGGGTGTCTGCAGGACCAAGACGGGGTTTTCCCCAGGCTGGGTGCATGTTTCGGGAAGTGCTTTCCATGAATAACCCAGGCCCCTTGGGAGCCCCACCCAGCCCGTCACCTTCAGCTCACTGGGGACAAGGAGCTTGGGGGTCTCCAGGCCAAGGACTGCGTCAATAGCACAGAAGATGAGGATCGCCAGGATGATGGAGAAGTCGCTCACCAGTTTCCTAAACTGAAGGAAAGCAGCTACGTTTGGACTGTGCTTGGCCAAGAAGCTCTTCTTAGGAAGCCTGAGGCTGGCAGAGGGGCCGTGCATGTCCCCCACAAGCACTCCCAGACCCCGTGAACAGCCAGGCCGAGGTGGGGAGCAGCAACACACCCTGGACTGCCCAGGATGCCCAGATATTGTCCTGGAGCGACCCTCCTGCCTCGCAGAGCTCAGGGTGCAGAGCACGGAGAGCCTCCTCACCCGCCATTCCCAGCAGGAACAGAGGCCGGGATGGGGCTGAACACTCACCACGGTGGGGAAATAGCGGCTGCTCTTGAAGCGCTTGAGCGTGGTGGAGCACAGGAAGGTGCCTCCGAACAGGAGGAAGGACAGGAGAGTGACATCGGGCACGTAGTGGCAGCCGCCTCCCAGGAGGTGGCCTCCTTGCTCCAAACACTGGCTCCTGCCGAGCCCGGCCAGGCCGAAAGCCCCTGGGCRCTGTAGGGACAGGGCACCCAGGGGAGGTGAGAGGAGGCCGAGGAGTGCTGGGGGTGGTGGGCAGGGCTGGCCTGGCCCCCAGGGACGCAGTTCTCCAGGCATCCCAGGGCGAGCCCCGAGCACCCTGTAGCTGCAGCTGCCTCCGTCCTCGCTGCCTGCGACCCTCCTTGCTCCTGCCGTGCGGACTGGGGCCGTTACCTGCTGCAGGGTGGCGGGCGGAGGGAGCGGCGCGTTGTCCCGTGCTGAAACGTTGCCTGAAAGAGGGCAGCAGGAGTGAGGCTCCCGGGCACCACGGAGCTCGCCACRGAGCGTCCGCAGCGTGCTCCGGCCTCCTCAACAGGGCTCTTCAGGACACGTGAGACCCAAGAAACAGCTCTGGGCAGAGGCAGTGACATGCTGGCTCACAGTGAGGTCTGCTGGCCTGGATGAATCAAGGATGTCTGCCCGGCCCAGGTGCCCGCAGACCCTGCAGGGTTTCCTGTCCTCCATGCCCTCTCTTCAGTGTTGTCATCGTCATGTAAAAATCGCCTGTCTCCAGCTTTTCTCAGGCCCTGTTTCCAGCTGCTCTGAACTTGGCCAAGCTTTAACACATCAGGGTCAGGTTTTCCAGCCCAAATATCTGCCTGGTCTGGCAAGGTTTGGGAAAACCTTATCTGAAGCAATCAACCCACTCAGAGGTGAYGATGGCCCTGAACTCTGCCCATCAGTGACACTTTTGGTGCACGGCGTGAGTCTCATCTGCAGGGTTGCTGTAGCGGTGGGGACACGTCTCCTCCATCACCAGCGAAACCCGCTCTGATTTTGGAACCAGGCAGTAACGTGCAGAGGAAGCCTGCCCAGGTGCTGCAGGGGTGCAGCAGGGTCCTCGGGATGCCGAGATCCAAGGCTTCCCACCAGTACAGGTCTGCACGGGCTGGGGAGGCAGAAGAGCCACCAGACCTGAGGAGYTGGGTAGCAGGAGGGAAGTTCTGGGAGCCAGAGGGCAGCTCTGCATCCCAAACGGAGCCCAGTGCCTTGGAGGAGCCCAGCGTGGAGCTGCTGGATGGAGTAAAGAACAGCCTGGGAATCCTGGTGRCGGGCCAGGGACTCCACCGTGCGGCGGGATCTGAGCCTGGCTGGGGAGCTGGAGCCCAGCGCAACCAAGGGGGCATCAAAGGAGCCACCGGCCACGCTCTCTGCCCTGGTGCCAGCCAACAGCGCTGCAGGGCCRTGGAGTGTGGAGTCCCTGGCACGTGGGAAGCACGAGCAGGCCTGGTGGCAGGAATGCAGTTTCAGGGTTCTGTTGGGAAAGGACTGGCCCAAACCCGCTGCAGACAGGCCAGAGTGGTGTTTCTAAGCAGCTGGCTGTGCTTCTTCGTATTTATCTTTGCCTGCAGACAGCAAGTGCCCAGGGATGCCCAGGGACACGGGAGAGSTGTTTGTGCCTGCACGTGCCCCAGCCGGCACAGGAGCAGGTTGGCCGGGCAGGCAAAGCTGCGGGTCAAGCAGCCTCCCGCCAGCGCCGTTCCTCTGCTCCACCACCCCGGCGGGTGCCCTCAGGGTGCGCCAGTGACCGCAGCCGCCCTTGCAGTCACACATCGGCCCATCACCACTGGCCAGGGCCCGGACTAGGCAGAGCCACCCTGTGGTGCCCAGGAAAGAAGGAGAGCGGCCGTGTGCGGCCCCGCTGCCCCTGCAGCCCCGTGCCCAGGAAGGCCCAGGCTCGGCGGAAGGAGACCTCAGCCTGCAGCCGCTGCCCCGGCCCCGAGCCCCGCTGCAGGATCGGCCCGTCCTGCAAGGCAGAACGACCTCGGCGAGGCTGGGGGAGGCCCAAGGAGGCCAGCGGCACGGCCTGCCAGGGCTGCAGGGGCGGCAGTCCCAGGGACCAGGCTCCGAGGGCTCTCCCCTTGCAGCAGCAGAGTCGCGGCTGCAGAGGCTGCAGGGCACTCGCCCCAGGCACAGGGCTCRTTCCACGGCCTGTGTGCTCGGCGTGTCGGCAGGACCTGCCCRCGGGAGGCCGGGCTCACCTGGGCTAGACAAGTTACAGAGGCAGCTGTACAAGGCGACGTCTTCGCTCTTGTACTGCCAGTTGATGGGGTAGGTGTCTGCCAGGCTCGCCATCTTCTTCATGGAGTCGTAGATGAATATCAGGCTGATGAGCGCGCAGAAGCCTTCTTCAGTGAAGCGGGTGAAGTACTGCACCAGGTAGCTTGCTTCGGTGGCCACCAAGACCAAGCCGAGAAAGGCCACCCAAAGGCCAATCCAGAGTCGAAACTCCAGGTAGTCCAGACCGTAGTCCCTAGTGGGAAAAGTTGATCCAACGTGCCAGCCCAACATGTGCCTCCAGGACGCGGCCCTGCTCGTGCAGCGGCTGTGCCCAAGTCACGGCCAGAATACCGGACTTCAGGCAGTCCAGCAGCCAGCAGAGCCATCCCACCGCGGGCTACGTACTCGCTGAAGGAGAAGAGGAGGCGCTCAAAGACCAGCACGGGGCCAGTGCTGCTCAGGATGGTCAGGGGCTGGCCAGCAAAGAGGCAGAAGACGGATCCCGCCAAGGCGGTGCCCAGGAAGCTCTCCAGCACACCCTGAAATGGAGGGAGCTGCAGAAGGGGCCGGAGCGCCAGCCTCACGGGAGCAACGGGCCACAGGCAGCTCCCTGCCTGTCCCCACGGCACCCRCCTGGGAGGGGAAGCCCCCGGGAGTGGCAGGGTGCAGCGCCACAAGGCAGGGGCAGCTCTTGGGAAGGGCATGAGGGGACACAGGCCGGGAGGGAACCCAGCGCAGGCAGCACCCGATGGCCCACGCTCTGCTCCGAGGCCGCAGAGCTGGAGCCCCCACCTGGAGCCCCGGTCACACCGGGCTGCTCAGGCGGCTGGAGAGCGATGGCTCTAGCACGGCTGCAGCTCCAGTCACCCTCACTACAGAGCGTGCCACCCTGGGCCCTGCCGATGTCACCGCATCCTGCTGACACCCTCATGAGGGAGACAGCAAGGAGCTTGCGTGGTCCCTGGGGAAGCGGAACCTCCTGGTGCTTTTTAGCACCAGGCCTGGCTGCACTAAGCCCTGCTCAGCCTCTGACCACCCGACCTGCTGGTTCCTGGGCCAGCGCCCCGACCGCAGTGTGATTTCCCCACGGCACAGAGTGTCATCTGGTCACCTCCCGCCTCGCAGGTCCCGCCTGCCACGTCCAAACTAGACAGAAGCATCTGAGCCCGCCTGAGGCTGGGTCGGGGGCCTGGCCTTGCCGCAGGCCCTGGAGCCTTGTCGGAGACGCAGAGCTCTCCCAGGGGCTGCAGTTGCCCTGAGCTCGCAGCCAGGAGCCTCCCCTGGGCCCCTTTCTGCATGGTGCACCCCAGCCCGCACACAGCCCTGTGTCCCGGCTGTCACTGCCGGGCTGGATGGCTGGCAGGAGGCGAGACGGTCCGCGGCGTGCCCTGGGTGTCCCCGCTTCCCGCGGGAATAGCTGCCCGGAGAGCAGGCTGGGGAGAAGCTCCGGCACGCAGGGAGAAGGCAGGGAAAGGAGCRGGGTCTGGGCAAGGCTCAGGACGCGCAGGGCCAGCTTGTCCCTCCGCGGGCACAAACCAGAGSAGAGGCCGAACAAGCGCTTTGCCCGGCCGGGGGAGCAGCGGGTTGGCAGGTGGACCCTGGGGCTGTTTCCCCTTGGSTGCTGCCTCGGGCGCCTCGCACTGCAGGCCCCGCGCGCTGCAGGACCCTGCAGAGAGGCTCGCACCCAGTGCCACACCGACCTGCATGTTGCCAGTGGCGTCCCCCAGCATGCCCCCGAAGGTGATGGCATTGGTGACTGTCGCCAAGTAGATGTAGAGCACCGCAGAGAGGCACTGGATGTGCAGGGCGTCGGAAAAATCACTCCAGTACCAAGGCGCTTTCCTCCGGATGTCTCCGAGCAGCCCCCCGAAGAGCCTGTAGCCGGCACAGGACTGAGCCCACAAGCAGCTGCTCCAGTCAGCCACGGCCATGTTAGACTAAGGCCAAATCCAGCTGGGTAGAGCGGCGGGGGGACAAGGCACCCTCCCCATGCCCAGGGCTGCGCTTCGGACGAGGTGGCCCTGAATCTTTCCACACCAAACCAGACCCGAGGAGGCAGCCCAAGGCTCTGCTCTGTTGCAAAGAGCAGCCTGGCAGCCCAGAGCTGCTGTGGCTGCCGTCAGCATCGAGTCCCCAGTGCACCAACCTCCCCGTCCTCTGCAGCTCGTCACTGGAGTGCCCGGCACCGGGTCTGTCCTCGGCAGCTGCCGCGCTCCTCTCGCAGGGGGATTTGCACTCCCGCAGGTGCATGGAGATCCTGAGAGAGAGCCAAGGGCGCCTGGCGCGGGCAGCGCGCAGAGCAGAGCTCTGGGGCCTGGCTGCCCCCTGGGGACGCACAGGGAGGGTGGAGAGTGGACGGAGATGCGGCTGGAGCCGGTGGGACCTTGCACGAGGAAGGAGACGGAGGACTTCCCTCTGCCAAACCCTTGAGTACAGCCCGGCAGGATCAGTTTTGGCAGCAAAAAAGAAACCCTGCTTGGAGGGTGAGATTCACACCTCCTGGTGCAGGGTCTCTGGTGGCTCCTGCATCATGGCCCACAGAGCAGTCCAGCCAGCCCCTCACTGGTGAGGGCCGCGGGGGACAGCAGGACTGGCAGKGCCCAGGGCAGGGGCTGGGAGAACTTCACTGCCCAAGGCTGGACACCGAGCGGAGCGCGGCACTCGGGTGTCACAGAGCAGTGCATGCTGCGTGAGACCCACCCTGGCTCCCCGGCGGCGGCTGGGAGCCCCCCCGGATACCTTTTGTGTGGGGAGGGCAGGCGCTTTGGTGGYGAGATTCGGGCGCTGGGGTCCCATTTCCCGGGCGGCAGCACGGTCGCCTCCTCCAGGAATTCGTCGATCCCTGCAATGAGCTCTTCTGGGTGCTCAGCCCCCTGGGCGACCCTGGGGAAGAGCTGCAGGCCAATGTGGCGGGTTAGTCRCCGAACCCCTGTGCTCAGCTCTCTTGCTCCCAGCATACAGACATCAGTGAGAGAGGCAGCGAGTCCAGTGCTCTTCAATCTCATAGATCCACCCCAAATCCCTTTTCTAATATATCCTGTGCAAGAGGGSCAGCCTGATCCTTCCCCCTTGCTGCAACCTGTTGAGGAAGCTTGGGATGCTTGACGCAGCCTCACGCCAGCCTGGTCCCACTCGTGGGTGCCTGGGACCCCGGATGCACCCGGGCTCACCTCGTCTGTCAGCAGCGTGGCCATGGCCCGTCCGATCTCGTGGTAGGCTTTGGCCTTGGCTCGTGGGCCCAGCAGGATGAAGAGAAACCTACARGGAACGAAGCAGCCCATGAAGGTCTCTGTCTGAGCAGGCTTTGCCTCTCCTGGGCACGCTTCTCCCGAGYGCAGGGCATGGTGCAGCATGTAGGTCCTGGGGACCCAAGTTCTCCAGGCTTGAGGGGCTGCTAATGCCTAGTGTGGTTCCTGCAGGACACAGGTGGGTGTCTGCCATGCCCTGGGGAGTGGGACACAGAACCCTGCCTTGTGTTTGGGCACCTTGCTTGCCCAGGGGCCATGGAGTGCCGTGACTGCAGTGAGCTCACAGGGCCTGTAGACACTTGGGCTGCTGTGGGGAGGGGGCTGGCTTTGGGGGCAGAGCAGGGGACAGCTGCTTGCCTGGGGACATCTGTGGCTCTGTGCTCACAGGGGATGCTCGTGCTCGCAGGGAGRACACAGCAACACGGCTACCGGGAAGGAGAGCTGGCCAGCATGGGAAGCCGTGCTCGGTCGGACTAAGAGGGCACGGGAGGGGGTTGCACGGAGGACTAAAAACTTCTGAGAAAATGCAGCTAAAACTCCCCACCTAGGACAAGAACAAAATAAAACCCAGGAGAGCTGAGGAAGAAGGGAGGGAAGGGAGGTGAAAGTGTCAGAGACAGAGACCAGGGGATGCAGACATGACCACGGCAGAGTTTGTTCCTAGGAGGTCCACAGAGGGAGAACCCACCCGGACCGACTGCTCCACCTGCTGCAGATCCAGCAGAAATGGCTGCAGTGGTGGTGCCTGGTGCTGCGGAGGGGCCGCGGTCACCACGCGCAGAGCCCCGAGCCCACAGGGAGCCGCAGCCAGCGGCAGCAGCGCCGAGGAGCCGGCCCGGCCTGGCCCAGCGCGCGGGGTYGCTCCGTGCCCGAGCACCTGGAGGCGGCAGCGGCCCCGCCGAGCRCTGCCCTGCCTGCCGCCTCTGCCCGCTTCCCAGGGAAGGCCTCATCCGGAGCGAGACCCCGACGCTTTCCTGGGCGGCTTTGAATGAATGAAGCTTCAAACGAAGCACTGCTCAAGCACTGGAGAACACCCCCTGCCCCACYGCTCTTGCCCTAGACTGACAACGCCGTCGTTTAAAACACGAAGCCCGCTGATGCTTCAGGGAGCTTGACCGGCTTGACAGGAGAGGGSCAGGAGGGAGAGGGATCCCCAGAAACCTCCATCCCTTCCCAAGCTCAAACGGCAGGGCCTTGGCATTCCTGGGCAGCRTGGGCACAGCCTCCAGACCCTGCTGAGGAGGACAGGAATGCTGAGGCCACAWGGGACAACCCGAAAATGCATCCCTGTATCGCCTAAGGACTGCTGGCCCTGCTCCGAGCCTGTCCCGGGCACGACAGGGATGGAGGAGCTGTGGACATGGGACAAGGAGCAGCAAGCTGAGGCTCCAGGGCTTTCCTGCAGGCTTTGGCAGGCTTAAAACCTGCTTTTAACAAGTGCACTCTCATCCCATTGCTAAGTCTGGATGGCAAAACGGCACCGGAGCCCCCAGTTTGAGAGGCGGAGCGATGCAGGGAGGAGCGGCAGAGACCAGCAGCTAGGGCGGGAGTTGGAGCGGGAGCAGGAGCAGGGGCTGCTGCTTCTGTCCTGGATACCTGCTGGGCAGAGCGATTTCGGCGAGGGCACCGAGGGCCACGGCCTCCCTGAGGCGAACGAAGGCGATAAAGCGCTGCTCCAGGAAGTCCACCTCGCCGACAAGGACGCTGGCGAGCTCAGCGCCCGGCGGGAGCTTCTTCCGGAGCTTGTTGTTCCGCTGAAACGAGATGCCGGGCGAGGGGCGTGTGGGGCGATAGCTGCCGCAGCAGCACCTGGCGCGGCGCGGCAGGGGATCGCCTTGCTCAGCAGTCGGGGCTCGGATGCGACAGCACCCCATGCACCTGGGACCCACGAACAACGAGCCCCAGGCCCCATATCATTAGTGATTCCAGCCCTGTTGGCTGCCTCGTGTCCCCCCTCAGCCTCCCCAGCTGCTGTGTCCTGCTGAGCCCCACAGCCCTGGGCAATCCTGCCCCCCTCACAGAGAGGGTCCGTCAAGGGACACAGACAGATCCATAAGACCCTAAGAGCAAACCCTGCGAGACCTAGAGCCAGACTGCACTATAACACTGATGCTACTTGCAGGCAGAATTCTGGCCAAGTTGACATATTGCTCAGAAAACCCTTTTCCCTCCTCTGACAACCTAGGCTTCTTACCCAGCTCCGTCTTCCCTCACCTGCTCCTTGAGCGGCGGTTCTGAGAGTTCAGCCCTGGCCTCGGGCAGGTTTTTGCCCTTCTCTGCAAGGAAAAGACAGGAGCCTCAGAGCACAGAGGCGGGCCAGCGGGCCACGCCGCGGCGGGTCAGCGCGGTGCCCACCTGCGCGTGCGGAGAGGCCGCGCGGCGGCGGCGGGGCGCGGGCGGCGCGCTGCCGGGGCCGGCGCCGCAGCAGCAGCGCTGCCAGGCGGTGCTCCAGCTCGGGCCGCAGCGCCCGCTGCCCGCGGAGCGCCTCCTCTGCAAGGCAGGAGCGGGTGGCGCCGAGGCCCCTGGGTCTCGCCAGGGCTCGGACCCAGCTGCAGGGCCTGCGGCTTCGCCTGGGGCTCGGCACAGTCACCCTATGCAGGCTATTGGGTCTATCGGGTGTTAGTGCTTTTACCTGGGGACCGCCCGGGCCAGCCCCGCTCCCAGGAGCAGCCCACCCCGCGAGGTGCTCTTGGCCTTCCTCACACACCAATGATTTCCTTGAAGCTGCGGGCATCCGAGTCCAGGAGGAGCGTCCCCTCCTGCAGGCACGTCCGGAGCTCGCAGAGGCTGCGCAGGCAGAGCGYGGCGACGTGGGGCGCACTCCAGCGCTCCCCGCCCTCCTCCACCGTCTCCTCGAACTTCATCCACCTGCCGGGCAGGATGCGTTGGGTCAGTAGCCCGCGACCGGCCCCACTGGGCAGTGGGAGCCGAAGATGGGCCCAGCGTGGAGTTCGGGCATCAGCCAGGAGGGGACGCGGAGGCCAGAGGGTGGCGGCGGGACAAGCGAGTGGCAGCCCTGGGGGCACAGAGGGCCCTTGGGCAGTGGCTCATGCAGCACGGCGGGGCGGCCCAAGTAGGATGCCCCATCCCCAGGCAAACGGCCCCGCGCATTGCTCTGCTCCCTGGGGTTCATGGGGCCTTAGGACAAGCAGCGCTCGCTAGAGGCCCGAGGGAAGCRGCTGGAGCTGCTTGCTGCGGCCAGGCCGTGGGGAGAGTTCGTCGTGCGCGAGGCCGCGCCGGATGCTCCGGCCCGGCTGCCGGTGCTGCCGGGCAGCAAAACAGCTTCCCCCGGCTGGCAGCGCCRGCCTCTTCCCCTGCACAGGCTGGAGGGGAGCGCGCGGAGGAGGCTGGCGCTGAGCGCTGCGAGAGCCACCACAGCTCGAGGCKTCGCAGCCCTGGGGCCGCCGGCCCTGCTTCACCCGCCAGGCACAAGGTGGGGCCTCCCACGGGCGCTCCTTCCCCATGGGAGCAGCCCCACCAGGGCTGTCACCTGTGACCCCCGCCAGGGCCACCCCGGGGCTGCCGCCCTCTGCCTTTGCCTCCTCCCAACACTCCCCGTTCCATCCCCTCCTGCCTCCCACCCCTGGATTACTTCCCACTCCTCTTGTCTCCATACATCTGCGCCATGCCTAATGCCTGCTCCTACTCTCTCCCTTCACCTCAGCTTTTACCTGGGAACTCCTGTCCTATGGTCCAGCCTTTTCTTCCTTTTTCTTTCTCTTTTCCCCAGGTCCTTCCTGCATCCTTCAGATAAGAAGCCAGATCACCCACCCTGACAGCACAGCTCAGGCTTCTAAGTATGTGCTCCAAACGAGGCACCCAGCCCTGCTCCAAACGAGGCACCCAGCCCTGCTCCAAATGGGGCACCCAGTGCTGCTCCAAACTGGGCACCCAGCCCTGCCCCAAACCAGGCACCCAGTCCTGCTCCAAACCAGGCACCCAGTGCTGCTCCCGAGCTGGGATTTGACTCTTGCCCTGCCCCGGGCTCCCTCAGCGCCCTCGCAGGGAGCAGGGCTSCCCTCTTCCTTCGCTAGCTCCCGCAGGGCAGGCTGCCTGGTGCCGCGGCACTGCTCGTGCTTCCCGCCCCGATGCTGCCGTTCGTGATAGATCTTCGCAGGGCGCAGCTCTCCCCCAGCTCTCCCATCCCAGCCCCCTTTCTCCCATCTCCTCCACTCTGTCTTCAGTCCTGCTTCAGACGGGGAGCTGCATCGGGCCAGTGCTCAGAGCGGGGGCATGAGGAAGGGCTGCCCCGTCAGCGCACAGCACGGCCTTCAAGAGGAACCAAAAGCAGAAGGAGCACTAAGAGAAGCGCATGTCAGCTCCGTGTGAACGGGGACAGAGGGCGGCGCTGCCTGACGCCGTGCCCTGCCGCCCTGCGGAGCCTTTCCCGTGCCATGAGTCATCAGCCATCGGGGAGAGGATTTTCTTGGAAGGCAGTGCCCGGGCATGGCAGGGGACAGCGCGAACAACAGAGCACCYATGTGCGGAGCAGAAGCTGCTGCTGAGCCCCACCACGGTGGGTCGTGAAGGGCGTTTCAGCCTGGCTCCCAGCGCAGCCCCGCCTGGGCCGACCCTCGCGGCAGGACCCACCTGGCCGTCTCCCTCCACTCCRGCCCCGCGGGGCCGCCGAGGAGCTCGTTGAGCTGCACGAAGAGCAGCGGGCACCGCCGCGGAGCCGCCGCCTCCCGCCGCAGGGCGGCCCCGACTCGCTCGGCCACCGAGGAGGCGCCCGCGGGGAAGACGCAGCCGGGCCGTGTGCCGCCGATGGAGCCGCTGGGCCCGCACCGCGAGTGCGTGTCTGCGGCCCGCGGCACTGCGGCCGCCCCCGCCGGCCCCGCGGCCCTCATGGCGGGCGGCACCGCGCCGGCCCTGCTGCACTGCAGCCCCTCAGCTGCCGCCAGTGGGATCCTGCTCCCAGTGCCTTTATAAGAGCCGCCGGCCTGTCTGAGCTACTCGGAAGCCAACCCCAAACAGCATCATCAAAACAGAGCGGTCGGCTCCACCGGCTCCYGCTGCCCCCGACCACCCCCCGGCACCGCCCGGGCCGTCCCGCTCCTGCCCTGCCTCCTGTCAGTGCCCGGGGGCACGTGGGCCGCCCTGAAGGCGCCACAGTGCTGGTGCTCGCGTGGYGCTGCAGGGCGCCGCGGGGATGCGCGAGCAGGAGGGACGTGACACAACCGAGAAGAGCCCATGTGGGGCAGCGGTGCTGCCGGGGCAGCGGGGTTTGTGCACGTCACCAGGGCACCGAGCGGGCATCAGGGCTGGTGTGCGTCACCAGGRCACCAAGCGGGGCAGCGGGGCTCGTGYRCGTCACCAGGGCACCAAGCGGGGCAGCGGGGCTCGTGCRCGTCACCAGGGCACCAAGCGGGTAGCGGATGTTGCGGCATCCATGGGCAGGAAGGATGTGGGCACATCCTGGTCGTCGTCCCGGCCAAGGGAGCCTGCAGGGGCAGAGGGAGCCACGGTGCTGACCCCTCAAGGTCCGCATAGACCCACCAGCCCCGGCAGCAGGGCGAGCAGCCCCAGACTGCAGCAACAAGGGCCCGGGCCYGGCAGGGAGGGGAAGAAGCATTTAGGAGACGATATCTAAACCCTGGCCCTGTCCAGACCCTCTGGGCTGTCTCCCTGCACTCCCGTCATGGAGGAGCATCAAGCGTCCCTGCCCTAGGGTGGCTCTTGCTGCCCTGGAGCCCGTCTCGCCCCACGGCAGTGCCGAGGAGGGTGGCTTGGTGCCCCGGAGCCGTGCGGCGGGGGGCAGAGGAGCCCCGAGGCCGCCGCGACGCGCAGCCCCTCGCATGGCGCGGGCTGCCGGATTGTGTTCCCTTGGCTCGTTGCAAACAAGCAGCCCCGTTGTGTACAGTGCAAACACCGCAGCGCGCGGCCCCAACACCCCGACAAACAGCTGCCTGTTTGCACTGGAACCAGGCGGGCCGCGCAGGAGATGCTGCAGCGAGCAGCCTGGCGCCGCGCCAGGCTCTGCCATGGGACCAGGCACGTTTTAGGGGCRCCACGGGTGGCCACGAGCCCGGTCCGCGTGCGTTAGGGGCTGCCGGCGCCTGCTCTGCGGGGCCACMGCTCAGGCTCAGCGGAGCCGGCACAGGAGCGGGGCAGGGAGCTCCGCACGTGCTCCGCCGCGTCCAGTGACTCTGGGGGCCGGGGAGGGGCYTCCTCGGGTCCCCGGGTGCACGCCGGGGGGCTCTCCGGGTGCCCTGCCGAGGCTCCTTGCTGCTCCAGGCGCAGCTGGACGCGCGGGTGCGGAGGGCGGCCCTCGCGGTCGCTGCCGTTGCCTCCGCCCGGCCGCGTGTTCCTGGCTCGGTCCAGAAGGGAGACGAGCCCAGGTGAGAGCAGCTGGGTCTGCGCAGGGGAGCGGGGCAGCCCTCGGCACCCTGGCACCCGTCCCGTCCCCCGGCCTCGCACCTTGGCACAGGGCGCAGCGGAGGCTCCGGCCTCCCTGCCCTGTTCCAGCTGATCCCGGGGAAGCAGTGGGAGAGGCTGGAGCCCGGAGCAGCTGCCGCTTCCCGGGGCCCTGCGTCCTTGTGCCGGGAGCAGCGGAGGGCCCGGCTCCCCACGGCTCCCCTG
This sequence comes from Eudromia elegans, assembly GCA_003342815.1. Taxonomy (NCBI): domain Eukaryota; kingdom Metazoa; phylum Chordata; class Aves; order Tinamiformes; family Tinamidae; genus Eudromia; species Eudromia elegans. Next base: position 589,200 of record PTEX01000304.1, on the reverse strand, counting down.
CACACCCGGGAGCCCCAAGGGGTTGCACTTGCACAGCTCTTGYTTTTCTGCCTGGCTTTCAATGCCCCACAGCAAGGAGAGAAGATGAAAGGCGTCTGTAAACGTCTTTATCTTTTCCCAGGGTGTTTCTTGATGTATTGGACTTTGTAGAGCTTGGACTTTGTCTTGGTTTTTCTTCAATGGCCTTTTTAAAAATTTTTTTTCAGGTATTTTTCTCCACTGTTTGCAAAAAGCCTTTTGACACAGTAGCCAGAGAGAAGGGCAGTTCAAAGAGCAGGAAAGGAAAACAAAACAAATACAGAAGGAATTTATAAAGCCCCTGGAACTGGCGCAGGCCCAGGAATAGCACCTGGAGCCACTCTGACCCTGGCACAGCAGCGGGCTCGCGGTGTTTGCTGGSCTCGGGAAGGTCTCCAGGCCACGAGGCACCTGGTGGCACCAAGGACTCCGAGGGGCGGATGACGGAGCCTGGAGAGGCAGAGGGCAGCCACAGCTGCCAAGGGCTGGCGGCTCCAGGGAAAGACCCCAGCAGATTCCGGCSCTGCTCTGTCCCTGGGCGTGGATGGAGGATTTCGGGGTCTGCTTCCGGGCAGGAGAACAGGGAAAAGCAACRCACCCCCTGGTTACCAGCAGGTTTGGCTGCTGGTCCCACTGCCCCCTGGTGCCATCAAGGCTCTCTCTGTGCCYGGACACCAGTGGGGAACACAGGACTCAAACCCAGCCCTGGTTCACCAGGAAAGCTAGAGACACGAGACCTGCCGCGTCTCCCCACGTCCCCCGGGAGCTGCACAGCCGGCTGGGAGACCATCCTACCGACACCACGGGGTCCTTCGGGTCTCTTTGCACGAGCCGCAGCCTCAAAACAAGTAACCCTTGGAGCCAGAGACACAAACACTTCATGTGGGTTCAGGAGCGGGGCAGAAAAAAGGAAAAGAAACGAAAGAAATTCCTTTGCAAACGATGTGACCTGCTGCCTTCCCACCCTGATTGCTCAGAGAAGTCAGCAAACCTCCCACGTCCCGAGCACCTGCCGGGCAGGCCCTCCCGCGGGCGCGTGGCAGGGAACCACGAGGGACGGAGGGCCTTGCGGCAGCGCGCACGTCACGGGAAGCGAGCGGCGCGGGAGCGCTCGAGGCGGGCAGCACCTCGCTGCCAGGGCGGCGGGAATCGCCACGTTCTGATGAACTCAGCTCGCCCGTGCTGGCGSTTCTGGCCGCCAAATACTTTAAGGCTGATGATGACTGGAGGAGCCGGAAGGAAAAACCTCCAGCAAACAATTGCAAAAGTCAAGTCTGAGCAAGAGGGAGGGTGTGTGCGCGGGGGCTGCCAAATCCGGCGGTATTCCTTGGAGACAACAGCAACAATAACAGGAATGTTCGATCACGCTCCTGCCGGGCCTCGCTGAACCGAAACTGGCACYGGGGCTGGGGGCTTGGGAGCTGGAGCTGCCATGGGGGACAATCAGGGGGACATGGCCACCCTAAAAGCGACCTGGCACAATGGGAGGCCGCTCGGCCTGCGCAGCGTTTGGCGTCATCGCTCCGTTCCAGCCTGTCACCGGGGCTGAAAAYGAGGCCAAAGGCCAAACACAGCGAGAGTCAAAGTGATTCCCAGTGTGATGAAAGAGGGATCGAAACAGAGTCATCCTCAGACACAAATGCCACAGGCCGGAACCGAAAGAGCGAGCTCCGCGACGCCGGGGAGCCGGGCTGATTAAGACGGGCCCGCACAGGATTGCGAGATGAAGCCCTGAATCAGCCTCTCCAGCGGGCTCTCCATCCAGGCACAAAGGTGGCTCAGGGCCTGTCCTCTAACAAGACAGGTCTCAGMCCAGGTCCTCCCGTCTCCGGTTTTGAGTTGCATGGGGTGCACGTGGGGGAATTTCTCTCCCCTCCCCATTGCTAAGGGCAGAAGTAGCTCACAGCCCTGGCCATGAATTCCTGCCTCCGGCGACTCTCTTCTTGCAGGGGGGACTCGTCGGAGAGTCCGGCTCCTCTCGACAACTGCTTGCCTCTTCCTGAGCCTTTGGGGCTCAACGGCATTGGTGGCGCTGAATTCTGCCATGGTCTACCCGTGGCTGCCCTGCACGAGGGGCGAGCAGCAGGTTTCCAGCCTGTTTTGCTGACCCACTTGCTCTCTCTGTAGTTTCRGTACGGCCTCTCTTACCAACTCCAGCTCTGCCCATTGGACTGGGGCCTCCTCAGCCTCTACAGTGAACTTGGTGGCACCAGCAGCACACACAGCGCTGGCAGCAGAGGTGGCTGACCGTGAAGGACCCCTCATCCGCAGCCATAGGGGCCTCCCGCAGCCTTTTTGGGGGTGTCCAGAAACACGTCCCCTTCCCCGCAATAGGGCGGATATCCCACCCGGGAGCGGCAGGGAGAGCCCGGGCCTGGGGAGCCCCCCAGCTCCATCCAGCCCCCGGGCAAGGAGGCAGCTGAGAGGCCGGTCCTGACCCCGCGCAGGGCACGGGGGACGCGCCCCAGGCGGCGGCAGGATGCCCCGGAGCCTGGGGAGCAGCCGGCTGCAGCCCCGCGCCCCGGCGGAGCACCGGGACGGGGCCGGGGACC
>PTEX01000304.1:528532-586104 GCA_003342815.1 Eudromia elegans | reverse complement strand
AGCGAGCTGCCCAGAGGTACCGCGCGCGGGGCGGGCCGCGGGGCGCGCGGAGGGGGCGGCAGGGACGGGGAGCCGGGGGAGCCGCTCGAGGCGCCGGGGGGGGGGCTCGGCTTTAGGGACCCGTTCGGGACTGGGGGCCGTGGGGGGCTGGAACGTGGGTGGGGAGTGATTCGTGGAGCCGGCGAGCGGCGAGTGTGGCCCCGTCTCGGCAGGAGCGGGGGCTGGCCGGGGCAGGTGGCCCTGGGACGGGGGTGGCCTTGGCTCAGCTTGGTGCCCTGTGGAGTGGGCACCCCTGCCCTAGCACCCTCGGGGCCGCCTCAGGGTGGGCTGCTGCTGGGGAGGGAGCAGGTGCAGCCCTGGCTGGGCTGGGCACTGGGGTGCTGCCTTAGAGCCCCCAGCTCCCTGCTCGTGCCCTGCGCTAGGGCACCCAAAGGTGCCCCAGCCTCGGGAGCAGGGTGGGATAGGAGCCCTGGGCAGCAGGCAAGGGCCGCCCCCTCCCAGGGCTCGTGGCTGTAGCTCAGCATGTTTGGGTTTTATTTGCCCCTTGTTTTGTGTGAGGGGGGTGTCCCCGGTTCCCCCGGAGTGGCCGTCCCGAGAGCTTCCAAGCTGGGGGTCCRGAGCCCTGATCGTGCGGTGCCTCAGCCATGTGCTGCGGGTGGGAGCCCTCCCGGGAGGGGAGAGCCTGGCAGGTGTACGTGGCACCCTGTGCCCGCAGGTGCTGCGCGCTGGGCTGGCTGCCCGGCCGCCCCGCGCTGCCTCCTCTCGCAGATAGTGGCAGCGGCGGCTGCAGGGCAGGGGCTGGCTGTGACTCACGCCGCCCACAGGCGGCTGCTCCTCATACCTAGCCGGGGTTAGTCACCCGGCCCCTTCCCYGGGGGTGTTGGGGACACTGCCTCTCTGTTGGGACCTCCGTGCACTCCTGCTCTGCTCTTGTGCCCTGCGTTGGGAGCGGAGGGTGGCCCGGTGGCTCCCACGGAGGCTGCACCCCTGGSGCGAGATGGGGATCCGCTGTGGGCTGGGAGGAGTGAGGGAGGCCAGGCTGGGGTGGCACGTGCCACGTGCTGAGCCGGGAGCCTTGGGAGCCTGGCACTGGGAGCAGGGAGCTCCGCGCTCTGTAACTGTCCCCCTCCTCGCTCCTCTCGCTTTTGTTTGGCCTTCCGGCCCTCCTGCCCTGTCAGACCGTGATGCCAATGCCCAGCTCTGCGAAACGAGGCTGGGCACTCGAGTATAAGGTGTCTCTGCCCCTGGGAAATGTTTGTTTGCTCGGAGGGAGCTGCAGAAGGAGAGCAGAGAGGCTCGCGCTGGCCCTGTGGCCCTCCAGGCATCCCTGCAATGAGGGTTTCCCAGCCTCGAGCAGGGAATCCCGCGGGCACGGGCTGTGCCCAACCCAAGCACGTGCGACTGCAAGCGGGCTGGCTGGTGGGGCCGTGTTTCCGGGGCGCACGGTGCCTGCTGCTSACCAGCAGTGCACAGGCAACTTGCGGCAGCGTCTCAGGGCACTTTGCAATGCTTTGGGCTAACTTAGAGACAGGGAAATGTGGCTTTTGACCCGGGGCACCTTTCTCTCTGTGCTCCAGCCCTGAGGGTGCCAGATCTTTCCCCTTGTGACAGGGGCTTGGGGGCATTGGGGGCACCCCTCTGCCTACCTGGACAGAGCCATTTCCCCCTTTCCAAGAGCGGGCTCCTGCCAGAGYGCCATGGAGGGCAGCGGGACAGTGCGAGGACAAGGGGCGCGCGCAGGGCAGCCGCAGGGCTCCCGTCCTGCCGYGCGCAGATAACGCACAGGGCTGGGTGCCGCTCCGGGGCCCCGCTGCGCACCCGGATCCGGAGGCTCTCCAGGCCACAGGGCTTCCTGTAGGATCAGCCGTCTCCAGGGCTCCGGGACGGGGCGGTGGTGAAACCACTTCCTTGGCGTGTGGGGCAGGGCGGCGCTCGTGTGGGGACGGAGGTGCCGAGGGCCGGGCCGCGTGCGGAAGCGCTTGAGAAGGCGCCGGGCACGTCAGGGCTCGCCGGGCTGGGCTGGGGYGCCCTTTCCCCTGCGCGCCCTGCCGCAGCACGTGCCTCTGCGCCGCGTTTCCCCGGGCTCTCCAGGGCTCCTCGCACCACCGTTCGCCATGGGCACAACCCCAAACTGCCCTGGGTTTGCTCTTGTAATCCTGCTCTTGGCCTGTCTGCAAGGCACCATTGTCAACACAGGAAGGAGAGCCYGTTGGAGCCATGAATGGGCTCTTAATAAAAGCTAGATGAAGAGGCAATTAGCAGTCTTCTGCGTCCAGTGGAAACTGGTGCATATAATAGCAACATTTGAGATGCATAAAGCCCTGTTTTTTCTCCCTGCTGTCTTGGTTTCTTGTTCCTTTGTTTCCTTTAGAATTGTTCTCATGAATCAGAAAGGCCGTGATATTTGTGAAAATCTGGGGAAAAAGCAGCCCTCTGCTTGGGGGCAGCGTGCTGAACAAAAGGCCGCGGGGCCGAGCGCTGCCCTCGGACGAGGCCGATCCGGGTTTCCTCCTTTGCCGTTGTCTTGCAGTTGCGTTCTTGTCCAAGCCGCAAGGGCTGGTCACTCCSAGGAAAAAGGGGAACGGCAATAAAAGAAGAAAAGGAAAAGGCCTGGGGAAGAAGAGAGACCCGTGTCTGCGAAAGTACAAGGATTTCTGCATTCACGGGGAATGCAAGTACATCAAAGAGCTGGGCGCTCCGTCGTGCATGTGAGTGAGGGCGGCGCGCGGCCCGGGGAAGCCTCGCTCATTGTTCCTTGAATCCTGCGGGCCGCGCAGAGGAAGAGCGCGGCGGGTATTTTTAGTGCACGCTCCCCGGCCGTGGCTCTGCCTCGGCCTCCCGCGCGCTCCTCCGGCTGCGCCGCCCGGGCGGCGGCGGGAGGCTTCGGCYTCTGCTCCGGCCTCGTTTCTGCCTTTGAGACGGAAATCCCTCGTGGCSGGGGGCTTGCAGGGCCTGGGGGTTGTTAGGGGGCTGTTGGCGTGGGTTGCTCCTGCCCCGGTGCAGTCCCTGGGAATGGGAGCTTCCCTGCCAGGGCTCCGCCTCCGGTGGCGGTCCTGAAGTTGGCTTCCCTTGATCCCACTGCTCYGGCTCCACAGCCATACTCAAGTGTCTGCCCTTCCAAAAGGGGCTGCGAGTGTCACCTCTGGGGCTGCTGCAGGGCTTCCTGGAGGGGCTGCTGAAGCGGGAGAGAATCTCCCGTTCTTCGCCCTGTCCCCTATTTCCATGAGCCCCTTCCCGGAGCTGTGCAGTTGCTGGGCCCCCTGGTTGCTCGTGAGCTCGAGTTAGAGGTGAGAGGAGGCACTGGAGCCGTCACCGGCCCCTTATCCCGCGCGTGGCCCGCGGCTCTGATGCAGCGGTGCCGCCGCGGGGCTGCACGAGCGAGGGGAAGGGGAGGCAGGTTTGTCCCTGCCTGGGCAGCGGATCCGGCTGCTGCTGCCCGGGTAATACCCGTGGGTGCGAGTCTGATCCGCGCTGACGTGGGCAGCCCTGAGCTGGTGGATGTAAGAGGCTTTGTTCCCTGCTGGCAATCCCCTGAGCCAGCCAGCCCCGCGCCAGGAGCCTGCGCAGGATAATAACCCCCTAGCTTATGGTGTCCAGAAGCTCCCGCGCCCCGGAATCCGCAGGGATCAGGCTCYGCACGGCTCCTTGAACTGCTTAGTTTCCCTGGGCCTGGAGGCCCTCGTGGCACTGCTGCTGCTGGGGGGGACTCCCCACCACCAGGAAGGGTCTTGGCTGGCGTGGCCGTCACCGGTGACCCAGTGCGGCCGAGCACGGTCCCTCCCTGGCTCCAGCCGCGCTGGCCTGGGGCAGCAGGGCATCCCCATCCCGTGCTCCTCCTGGGAGCGGCCGCTGCTTTCTTGAGGCCCGAGGAGGCCCTAGAGCGAGGGCAGGCAGGAGGGGTGCGGCCCCGCGGGTCCTGATCCCATCCCGGGGCCTGGAGCCAGCAGGGGCTCCCAAGCCTGACAGCCCCTCCGGGGACTGTCCCCTTGGAGCCGTCGCTTGTGCTCTTAGGGCCAGTGGCTCGTTGCCCTGGGATCCCCGGGGCAGTGGTGCTGGAGCGGAGCCTGGCAGCTCTCCTTGTCACGAGCAGCTCCGGCTCCTGACGGGGCTTTGCAGGGCCTCGCTGCCCTGCRTAGGGGCCTCTCCTGAAACCCGGTGTCACCCTGGTTGCTCCTCGAGCCGTGGGCGGCCGGCAGCGACGAGCTGCATGGGGCTGGCTCTGGCCGTGGCCCTGCGCTGCCTGGGGGCTGCGCGAGCGCGACGGTGCCCAAGCGCTGGTGGGGCTGTCCCCTGTGCCAGGCGGCTGTCCGGGGCGGGGGCGTTCCTGGTGCCCAGCATGGCATTCCTGGTGCCCGGCACGGCATTCCCGGAGCTCTCGCTGAGCTCAGCGAGCCGCGCGGCGGGGCTGGACCCAGTCAACACGCTGCAGATAAGATCACATCTCTGCCCGGGGTCCGTGTGCTGGGTCTGCCCAGCTGGTCACACCAGCGTTGACTCATGAGGAAGGTTTGGGTGGCTGCCCCGCGGCGTGGAGGGGRATGTTATTTCTGCTGAATGAGTAACCCCGGGAGCCTGCGGGCAGCCTGTGCTTCTCCCTTGGCTCCGGCTGCCCCCGGCCCCAGGGAGCCCTGCCCGGAGCRGAGGCGTGAGCTCCAGCCCCTGCCTTGCTGTGTGCCAGCCCTGTGTGCGCCGGAGCTGCCCCTCGCCCAGGGGCGGCCCCGCCAGCCCGGCTCCGCTTCAGCGGCACTTGGGAAGAGCCTTGGCCCCAGTGCCTTGTCCCWTGGAGAAGGATGTGTCTTTGCTGGGCACCTTCATGTGGTGCTTGGGACAGGGATGGTCAAGAGAATTCCCCAGTAAACGGGGGGGCAGAGGGACACCCTGAGGCCCTTTGGTCACCAGCCCTCCCTCAGGCCCTTCCTTTCTCGCCCAGCTGCCAGCCCGGGTATCACGGCGAGAGGTGTCACGGGCTCTCGCTGCCTGTGGAGCACCCGCCCAGCCCGTACGACCACACCACCGCCCTGGCCGTCGTCGCCGTGGTCCTGTCCTCGCTGTGTCTCGTCATCATTGCGGCCCTGCTCATGCTGAGGTGAGCTGCACGGGGGCTCTGCTGCCAGAGCCACCTCTGGGAAGGGCTCGGGGCAGGGGGCTGCCAGGGGCCRCTCCACGCTCTGAACAGCTCTTGGCCTTCAGGTGCCACAAAAGGGGTGTCTACGATGTAGAAAATGAGGAGAAAATCAAGCTGGGCATCACCGTGAACCACTGAGGGAGCCGAGCGCCAGCGAGGTGAGGCTGTGGCTCGCTACGACGCTCGGCCGTGGCTGGGTGTTGAGGGGCTCCGCTCGCCCCTCGCGGCCTCTCCGGCACGGGGACAACGTCCTGGCCACGAGTCCCGCGTGGAGCCGGGCGGCACTCGGAGCCTGGGGATCCRCTCGCCAGGGCGGCCCCAGAACCCCTGTGGCTGAGCCCCGAGTGCCCTGCTTGGCTCCAGCCTCCCCTCCCTCCTGTCCTTCCCTGCCTCCCTCTGGGAGCCCCTGCCACCCTCTGGCTCCCCGCAGRGGAGGAAGCGGCCGTGGTGCCCAGGAGGGAGCCGTGGGGATGGGAGCTGGCTGACGGCCAGCCGAGCAATGCCCGGCCCTCGCCGGGGAGGTGCCGGGCGCCCTGGGGCAGCAGCCGGGGTGTCCGCGTGCGGGTGGCTCCTCGTCCCGGCCGCAGAGCCAAGCGCCCGCATGGCTCTCCCCGCAGGCGCGGGCCCAGCAGCAGTTCTACCTCCTGGAGGCCGCGGGCGGCGGAGCCGGTGCCGCGGGAGGCAGCGGCCGCGCGGCGCGACGCGGGACCCTCGCGGGCGGCCCTCGCTGCCCCGCGCGGCTGAGTGCGGACAGCCGGAGCAAGCGGGCCGGGGCTCTCCTGCGCGCGGAGGCCGCGGGTAACAGCTATTTAACAAGAGATTTTTCATTTTAAATTATATATTTATTTTAGATAAACTGTACATAGTATTTATATTTATTAGAGGTCTGGCCCTGCAACCTTCATGCAGGACAAGACAGGGCCAGACCTCCCTTATTTTTTAAGTGCAATGTAATATTCTAATAAATAACACTTTGTTACGAACCTTYGGGCTGTTAATTGAGTTTGGTGGCGGGGTGGAAGGGAGCTGCCCATCTGCAGAGGGCAGCGACAGGGGCCACCTCGGACACGCGGCCCCTCCGCCGAACGGTGCTGCGGAGCAGGCTCCGGAGCCTCCCCGGGCCCACGTGGGCCGTGTGCCCAGCGGGCAGCACCAGCCCCCCGGCCTGCCCGTGTTCCCTGCTCCTGGGCTCCCCGGGAAGTTGGTGGCTCTAGCAGGGATCGCCGGCTGCCTCGGGCAGGAAACGCGCCTCCTCCGGCCTCTTTCGCTCCAGAGGCCGAGCTCCGCTGGCACTTCCCGCTCGCGTTCCTGCTCCTTGCCCTGCGGCAGGGGAAGTGAGGAGTCGGCGGAGCTTTCTGGACTAATTTGGCCAAAGTTGAGCTCTGGCAAGGCATGAAATGGGCTTTACAGTCYGCGGCTGCCCGGGGGAGGGGGTGCTTAGGAAGTCATCCTATTAGCTCATTCCTCTTGAACAGCCGGCACATTTTAATGAAGCAAAACCTGGGGCGTGGGAAGGGGATGAAGCAATTGCTTGGCTCCCCAGCGCTTCCCCGGCTCGCTGGCCTGCAGCTAGTGGAAAGGAAGCCCAGGGGGGRTGAGGGGGAATCTGTATCTTATCACCTGCAGAGCAAATGCCCCAGGCTGCTGCAGCAGCCAGAATGCCGGAGCTGGTGGAGCACCGTCAGGGCTCCGCTCGGGGTGAGYGCCAGAGCCCAGGACGCTGCTCCAACCGCACGCCTTGCCCCCGTGAACGTTCCTCATGCAGACGGCGTCTGTGCAGCCAGCCAGGCCCCTGCCCCACAGTGCTGCAGTGCTGCGGTCCCCCCGCCGGTCCCAGGTCCCTTCTGCCCTTCCCGGAGCCTGCTCTGCTCGTCCTGGGGCTGGTGGGAGGTTTTGTTCTGCAGGAGTTGCCATTTCCAGGCTGATTTCTTTGCTCCAGTCTGGAGGTGAGGGCGAGAGCTCTGCAAAGACACAGGAAAAGACAGAGCGGCCCTCGGGGCGATAGCTGAGGGCTCCGCGCCGCAAAGCACCGGCGTGGAGCCGAGTCGGGAGGCCGGGAGGAGGAGGAGCGCGGAGGCACCGGAGCTGTGCGTGCTCGGCCGGGCTGGGGACGCGCCCGCTCCGCTCGCCCCGCSGCCCCACCCGGGCCCAGGCCCCGCTGCCCCTCCTGCGCCTCCTCCAGTCCCTGGGGCTGTACATTGCAGATGACTCAGGCCGTGGGATGCTGCGGGACGGGACRCTGCAGGACATCCACGCTCCCCCCGGAGGCCAGGCCACTGTCCCATAGAGTTGGTGGCTACAASTTTTCCTGCTATTCAGCGCAGGGTTTTCCTTTTCTCCCCAGGAAGTGCTGGACATGCTGGGACCCGCAGGGCAGGGCAGCAGGAGGTCCGCTGCAGTCCAAGAGGTTCTGGTGCCTCCGTCGTTGGAGGTCTCAGGTGGGGGGTCAAAAGGAATCGTCCGAGGGTTGGGCTGGAACCTGTCTGGAGCCCGGGACGGGATCCTCCCCCCGGAAAGGCTGGAGCTCACATCTGCTTTGGGACGGAGGGGTCCCCTCGCCCGCCTCCAGGGACCGGCACACGGGGTGTTTTCACGTTGCTGCACTCCCGCCAAAGGCTTCTCGCGGCCTCACCATGGTCCCCTCCCTTCTCCAGCCGCCTGCACGAACCCCAAGGAGAGCTCTGGGCCCGGAGGGACTGGAGTGCCGCTGCTCTGGGCACGGGGGCCTCCAGGCGGCCCCAGGAGCTCTCCCGGCCGAGGCAGCGCTCCGCGTCCCCCCTGGGGCAGGGAAGGCTCCGCAGCTGCCCGGGGCTCCTGCCAAGGCCCGGCCGGCGGCCGGAGCTGCCCCGCAGCRTTTAATGGGATTGGAGCGCCGGGCGCTGCCGGCCCCGGCTGCCTCCTGCCCCCGTGCGCCTCCCGCTTTCACTGCCCGCTGCCCCCGGCGCCGCGTSCCGCCGCAGCATCGGCTCTGCCTGGGCTGCCGTCCCCACCTGCCGGCCGGCACCTCAACCCGAACCGGGGCCTTTCCTGCCCCGCGGGCGACGCGCGCTCCCCGCCGGCGCTGCGGCGAGGCCGGGCCCCGCCAGGCCGCGGGAGAGGCACGGAGGGATCCTCGCCAAGCGGCGCAACCCCCACGCGGGCCCCGGGCGGGGGGGGACCCTCCCAGGCCCCTCAGGGCCCGGGGCGCAGCACACGCCGCTCAGCGCCATGCCGGCCGCGGCTGCCCCGCCACCAGGGCCGAGCCCCGCCGAGCCCCGCCGAGCCCAGCCGAGCCCACCCGCCGCGCATGCGCGCCGCGGCTCCAGCGCGCTCCCCGCCCCCCTGCGCAGGCGCCGTGCCCAGGCAAGATGGCGGCGCCCGTGGACCTGGAGCTGAAGAAGGTACCGGGGGTCCCGGGGCGGCGCTGCGGGGCTTGGCGCTGCTTGGTGCGGGCTGCGGTCCCGTCCCGTCCCGTCCCGTCCCGTCCCGTCCCGTCCCGTCCTGTCCCGTCCCGTCCCTGCGCAGGCCCTGGGCAGCGGCCCTCGCGGCCGCCTCGCCCCGCGGGCGGGCCCTGAGCGCGGCCGCTGTCGCCCCCCGCGCAGGCGTTCGCGGAGCTGCAGGCCAAGGTGATAGACACGCAGCAGAAGGTGAAGCTGGCCGACCTGCAGATCGAGCAGCTGAGCAGGACCAAGAAGCACGCACACCTCACCGACACCGAGATCATGGTGCTGCTGGACGAGACCCGCATGTACGAGGGCGTGGGCAGGATGTGAGTATCCCCCGTGCGCAGGGCGCAGGCCTGGAGCGAGGAGCAGCGCCGGGGGCGGCTGTGCCGCTGCCGAGGGCTCCTCCGCCACCGCGCCCCGGCCTGCAGGCGGGAATCGGGGCGCGTTAAGGGTGGAAGGGACCTCTAGAGATGAGCTAGTGCAGCCCCCTGCAYGCGCAGGGTCACCTAGAGCACGAGGCACGGRGCGGCATCCAAGCGGGTTTGAACATCTCCAGAGAAGGAGACTCCACAACCTCCCTGGGCAGCCTGTTCCAGGGCCCTGTCAGAGCTTCTCTGCTGCTTTGTGTCTCTCCTGTGAAGGAGGCGCTTTGTTTTTCTCCTCATGTTCATTCTTTTCAGATTATACTCTGTTTTCATTTGCTGTTCCAGTAATGTTGCTRGGATGTGCCYTTGTGGCCAAGAAGACTGATGGGATCCTGGCTGCATCAGGAGGAGCATTTCCAGCAGAGCGAGGGAGGGGATCCTGCCCCTCTGCTCAGCTCTGAGGAGGCTGCACCTGGAGTATTGGGGGCAGTTCTGGGCTCCCCAGGACAAGAGGGACGTGGAGCTTCTAGAGAGAGTCCAGCATAGAGCAAGGAAGATGATGAAGGGACTGGAGCATCTATTGTATGAGGAAAGATTGATCGAGCGAGGCCTGTTTAGCCTGGAGAAGAGAAGACTGAGAGGAGATCTGATCTATATGTACAAATATCTGAGGGGAGAATGTAGGGAGGAGAGAGGCAAACTCTTCTCGGTGGTGGCCAGTGACAGGACAAGGGGTGATGGGTACAAGTTGAAACACAGGCAGTTTMATCTCCATGTGAGGAAGAACCTCTTTCCTGTGAGGGTGACGGAGCCCTGGAACAGGCTGCCCAGAGAGGCTGTGGAGGCTCCTGCTCTGGAGACCTTCAAACCTGCCTGGATGCGGCAGGGTGCCCCGTGCTCTGGGTGTCCCTGCTTGAGCAGGGGCAGTTGGACTAGATGATCTCTAGAGAGGTCCCTTCCAACCTCAGCCATTCTGTGATTCTGTGGGTTCGGGGAGGCCGCCAGGAGTTAATATTTGGGATCAGGGGTCAGCAGCCTTTCAGAAGGGCTGATGTGGATTTAATTGCCTCTTTATGTGCATATACTTGTTGACCTTGCTCTCTGTCTCATGGTCCTCTTTGATCGTCTGGGCCTTTTGTAAGCTGGATTAATGGAAGAGGGTTCTCACAGCATACTGCGTGTGTTTGCAAGAAGACTGTTGTGAACATGCCTAGCCGTTGGTGAAGGAGTAATACACCAYTCCTATTGCAACTTTTGTCTAATACCCACAAAAAAGCCATGCCCTTATGCAGTACATGTGCTCAGGGCTTTGTTTGCAGAAATGTACTGCAGAAATGCTCCTTGCATGTCGTGCCTGTGAGTGTCAGYGCTTGGTTTGCCCAGGCTCTTTAAAGAGTGTGATGCTCATTTACAGCCCTAGCCCATCTGGGGGAAAAAAAAATAGAAGAACTTTGTTGTGCTGGATGGTTCTCAGAACACCTTAGACCAGAACTGGTGTTTAGCACTTCTGTTTGGCCTCAGCAGCCTGTAACAGCCTCCTGCAGAAGACCACACCGGCGGGGGTCAGGAGCTGATAGTGCCTGCTGACCGTGTAGATGTCGTGCTGCCTTTCTGCAAGGTTCTGATTTTTCTGTTGTGTTGTGAGATGGGTCACGGTGATGCCTGTGTTTCACTTGGGATGTGGTTTAGTGAAATGCTGAATCGGAGGCAACCGCTGCCAAAGGGGGTGACTGTGGCCACATCTTCCCCACCTGTGTTTCCCCCACCTCGTCTGTGTGGAAGTGGGTGATCACACAACCATGCAGTGACTTTGGTCAGCTTGCTGATTCAGTGGACAATTAATTCACCAAAAATGCCCTGGGCTGCCTTCCATCTGCCCACACAATATCCACATTCTGTCTCTGGACTGGCAATGGTCTGGGGATTGGTTTTCAGATGAGACCAATGGAAAAAATGAAGTTACCTGCAGGCTTGCAGAGCCCTTCAGCATAGCGCAGTGTCCTCTGCCTGGCGTTGTGTGGCTCTTGGGATATAGACTTTTCCATGCTGTTGCATTAGATGTTACCTTTAGATGGGATATTAGCAACTGTTACCCCCAGAGGAAATAGGCTTTGTCCCCTTTCAAGAGGTGGCCTGATTTTGTTTGGTTCTGATTTTATTTACATATTTATTGTGCATTTGCAGAGTCATAGAGCAGAGAAACTAAGAGCAGAAGATAATTCTGAAAGTTTAACAATATTTTTTGGTTTTTTTTTTTTTTTTTTAGGTTAAAGCTAAACACTTCTCCTATGTGGAGAAATCCCACAGGATAATTTAGAGGAGTTTATCAATTTTTTAGACAAATTTAAGTAGTTTTGCTTGCAAATGACATGTGAGGGGCAAGTGGTATCAGTTCCTCTGCTAGCTAAAGCAAGTCATACTGCTTTCTATTTCGCTTCCACTTAGGAGTCACCTTCCTCCTTTGCTTCCTAAACCACTGGCGCTTTCTCAGTGCGCGGGAGCTGCTGGAGTCACAGTCTCTTGGGGAGCTGCATTTTGTTGTTTGGCCTCCCTGGCCAGACAGGCTGACGTCGGCCCTGCTGGGCAGTGGGAAGGATGCCCTCTGAGGAATGTTTGTTGTATGATAGTATCCAAAGGCTGGATTCTCCATGGGTTTTGTTGTGCCCATCGCTGTGCAAATGCAGGTGAAGAAAGTGCTCTTGCTTTATGTCTTGTTATTCAGGAGGGTTCCCCTTCTTCCTCTCATGGCATTTGAGTTCTGCCCGTTCTGCCCACGGGCCTGAGGGCTGCCTTGCATACTGGTGTGGGTGCTGACAAGCTATGAGTCGCTCTTGTCTCCGCTGTGGTGGTGGGAGCTTGGGGTATGTTCACGAGGCGAGTATGTACGCGTGAAGTGTTATTCCTTATGGAATAAGGCACTCTGATCGCCTGTGGAAGGGGGACACTGAGGAGCTGTGCTGCACCTGGAAGGACGTTTGCTGAGGTAGCTGCTCAGTCTGCGCTGCATGGAAGGCGGTTCTGAGCTCTCTGTTCTCTGCACCCTGAGCCTGTTTCCTTCCTGAGGAGCTTTCTGTGCACCATGGGGGAATGTGAGAGTCCCTCTGCCATCCCTGTTCTTGCTCTTCTTGCCTTGCAGTGTGTCACACAAAGTGGCCAGGCTGGCCTTCGCTGGCCTCCGCATGCAGTGCTCAATTTACTTTCACTGCAGCTATTTTTGGCTTAACATAAGAAATGTCAGTGTCTCATAGCACGAGACGATGAATTGCTGTGTACTGTACGTATCGGAGATGCTGGGATATCATCCGAGTGCTGGCATCTTGCCAAACACATTTCAGTTCGGTTACTTCATTCCCTTTGGAAAGGTCTGTTACGTAGCCTGAGACAACTACCGCTATGTTGGATTCGTGCTGCTTAAGCTGTCTGTGAACTGATATCATCTGATTGCTTTGGGAACTACGCTGAAAGTTTAAGCTTCAGAATTCTGTCTGAATATTTGAGACCTTTCCTTTTATGTTCTTCTAACCTGTAAATAACCATCTTGTCCAGGTTGTGGGAGAGAACATGAGACCCCTGCACCAGACAGAATGAGAAGAGCACTGCAGGTTTTTTTGCCCGGATGCCAAAATGGGTACCGAGTTTCGGGTTGATAGTGCTTGATCATCAGTTTAATTCCACAGCAAGGGGAAAAATAGTTAAGAAATGGAGGCTAAAAAGTAAAAAGGAAGCAAATAATGTGGGGTAACTTCATTTTACAGGTTTTGTGCGGGGACAGTTGTAGTAATCTGATTTTGGCAAGCTATTTTAAGAGCGGATTTAAACATGTTTCTAATTTTAGTGTGGCTCTTGATTTCATTTGAAAATCAGACACAGTAATTCACTGCAAGCTCACTTTGCTTCACTCCTGAAGTCTGCAATCTCTGTTCCCAATGGTATTCTTGCCCTGACACCCCTTTTTGTACAGCTGCAGTGGTTGCAAGGGAGATTTTTGTTTTAAAACGAGGAGAGGGGCTGTTTGCTTGCAGAGCCCGTTGCAGGATGTGGTGGCTGCASCAGGCTTCCTGCTCTTGTCGCAGACCTCCCCAGAGCTGCAGGACCGCATGGTCCCTCTCTGAGCTGTTGGCAGAAAGGAAGCTTTTGAGTGAGTGTGTGTGGCTTGCAGGSTCCCTTTAGGAAGGTGATGCGGGAAGCAGAAGTCAAAGTGACTCGCACATAAGTGCAGGTGGCTGTGCAGGTATCTAACACGAGCAGTAAAGTGCAGGGGACAGTTGCCATCCTTTCACTGGCCAATCTGTATTTTGAGAGCAAATACCAGAATTTGCTGGTGGGCTGTAGTTAGCCACTGAAAATAGTGGGATGTTGAGTCTTGACTCCYTAGTTCTGTTTCAGACTCGGTAAAGAAGCTTGTTCTGGTGTGCACAGACTCCCATCCAACYTCATCCACTCTGGTTTCCCTTGTTTCCCTGCTCCCACACTCACACTTAGATCTTGTCCCTGCCCTCCTGGGCTGCTTGATTGGAATCTCTTGGATGTCTTGGTCCAGTTATAGCTTCCTGCTCTGCTGGTCTAAATAGTTTCTCCATGAAGTATTTACTTTTCAGAGAAGATGACATTGCCGTGGCAATCTGAAACTTAATATACAAGCTGCGTATGGGCCTAGTTCTTGTAAATACCTGTGTTTCTTTTTTTTTATTTAAAAAAAAAAAGAGCTTTAGCCAGGAAACTGGCATCAAATGGACACTTTCAGCCAGTGTTGAAGCACTGTATAAGCAGGAGAAAAAAAGTGTGACAATGGAAAATAACAGCTAATTGGAAAAATGAGGAATGTAGGTGCTTTTGCTCAGCCCTGTTTAGAATAAACCTGTTGGTTTAAGAGCCCTGCCCGCTTCCTGCAGGGTGCACTAGGAGTTGATGGGTCAGCTGATAGAGCTGTTCTCGGGGTGCTCTTCAAGTACATCTGCGCCCCTGGGCTGGGCATCGCCGCCGTGCTCACCGCAGGGCGCCCAGGGGACGCGGAAGAAGGAACTACCTGAGTAAATGGAAGAGGTTAAAATAAAACCCAAGGAGAAGTGGATCGGAACGCAAGATAAATTTCTCTTGTGAACTGCCATAGTGGCTGAAATACAACGTGTTCCTCGGGCATGTGATTTACATGCATTATGGGCCTTGTGGAGCTTGAAATGTCCCTGCTTCTGTGGCTCGAAGTGCCATGTGACTTGACAAAGAAAGTTTCTTATTTCTGAAGTCTGCTTAAAATGTAACTTTACTATTCTGAAACTGCCAGGAGCTTCTAGCTGTTTTGACTCTTCCTCTGCTCCCCAAAGGAAGTGCTGAAATTGGGCAGTAGAATCCATGGGAAACACTCGGTGTTGGAGCATTTTCTTCAGACTCTAGGAATGTTTCTGTGGTTTGTCACGGGCACTTAAATTTGGTTGTCCCGTGGCAGAGAAGGTCACCCAGCCACTGGACCAAAGGGATTTCAGGAGAACCATGGTCCTGCTCGGGGAAGCCATTGCCGATGGTACCAGGACGCGTGACCAGCCTGCCCAGCCCTCACTGCTGTCCCGGGGAGACATCGGGACCGGTTCACACTCCGATATGCACATGTAAGCATAAAACACACAATTTGTTACACAGAACGGCCTCCATACGTGTGGAAAAAACAGGTCGGGGCATCTTCTGACAGTGCTTCACACTCTTAACTGTTTTTCAAGACCCAGCTGTGTGTTCAAAAGCAAAAGGAGGATTTAAGTCATGTCTCCTGCATCAAAATGCTGATGTAATGCATGAGGAAGCCAGCACTTCATGATGATGAGAATGCCATTTTACACAAGCATAATGCAGAGATTTGAGAACCCAAGTGCTTAATTCAGGAATGCTGCAACTACTGCCTCTCCTCGCCCCCCTTCCCTCCCCAGCTATTTGCTGAATGCACAGAATGTGTCAGCAGTACAAAAAATAGGCGTTCAGGGAAGAAACGATTTGCTAAGACAATGTCTAGGGTTTTTTTTGGTCAACAAATGCTAATTCTAGAAAGTTTGTTCTTGGCAATTAAAGCAATCACGCTGCTGTTTCCTGATGCTGGCTGATTTAAGTCTAGCCTTTAGACGGATCTCTGCGTTCATGTTATTTCAGAAGAGATCTGTCCTCCCTTGTTCAAGTTGAGGTTGTTGGTGAAGGACATTCTGCCAAGAATGTCTTGCGTAAGTCAGAGGACAGCAGTATTTCTGTGTCACTTAGTCAGTTATTACTACAAAGTTCACCTTTCTCTTCACAGATGAATTACCAATAGATTTTTATTTCATTTTTTGTAAATCGTAAGAGACAGAAGGGCCTTTAGGATTGGTTAACCAGGTGTTCGGGCTAAGCGCTGCCTCCCAGCTTTCTCCTGAGTCCCTATTCATTTGAGGGATGTGTGTGCAAATAAGTGTATGTGTGTTCACATATGCATGTATGCACGTGTGTTGGAGTGGGTGTGCAAATATATATGTTTTTCTTCTTTTCTCCTGAGCTGTTATTCCTTAGGGATTGTTGCTAGTTCTTGGAAATGCTGGAGAGTCAGCAATGAATGTTGAGTTCCTCTTATCAGAATTATTTTTGTTTTCTTCAGCTTTCAACTTTCAAGTTCACTGCAAAACCAGCTGCAAAAATCCTTCAGAAGTGCCTGAGGCAGGCTCAAGTCATTTGACTTTCCTTAAACTACTAAATGTGAAAAATTACAATAATTAAAATGAAAACACAGGAGAAAGTCACTAGGGACAGCGTGAGGAAAGTCTGCTCAGTTATCTTTCATGTTTGTCAGCTGCAGTTGTTTGCACTGCTTTTCTTGCATGCTTTGAATCCCAAATGTGGTTTATTCTTGTGTAATAAAGAGGAGGTATTTGCTTTTTTTCTTTTTTTTCCTTTAAATTCTGTTTATCTTGACTGATCCTTCAAAAAGAACTGATGATGCTCTTTAAAAAGCTGGCTACCGTGCAGCTTCATTATTTTTGGTTGTCTTATATTTAGTACAAACTTAAAATGTAAATTCCTGGGTTTTTTTCCTTTTTTTTTTTTTTTTTTAAGAACAGACTATGAACAATGGTATAAATCTACCATCTCGTTAAGTGTCTGGCAATGCAGAAACTGCCCCCTGCGAGATGTGTTGCTATCTTGGTTTGGGGTAATGGAATATGCTGGGGCCGGATTCCCGCTCCCCGCGGACGGCAGCCGGCCCGAGCCGCCCCGGGGACCCCGCGGGGCAGCCCTGGGGCCCTGCTCAGGCAGGGGGTGTTTTCAGGCAACTTTTGTGCTCTGCCTTTCGCTCCTTATGGCAGCTAGGTTTGTGGCTTCCACGTCTTCATCTGAGTAAAAGTTATCCCTGCTGAGGCCTAATTAAGCTCCGTTTGGACTGTTTCCAGCACTGCCGATCGCGGCCTCCACGCTCCGGGGCTTCACACTCGGCCTGTGCAGGTTGTGCTCCCCATGGGGGTTCCTGCCCACACCCGTCCATAGACACCCCTCCTCCCTAAGCGGGTCTGTAAATGTGATCCAAGTGCAGCAGTAAAACGACACGTGAGCTGCTCTTTCTCAAGTGCACTTGTGTATAGTCCTCCCGCTATAGGCTGTAGGGTTTGTTTTGTGTTAAGGTACGTGCAGCTTTGGGAGGGAAAACGAGTTACATTCAGCTATATCGGGAACGTCCCGGCGAGACAACTGGCCGCTGGAATAACAGCGAGCGTAGGAGCGGCCTCGGCTAACGCGCCCCGAGGGGGCTGCTTCAGACGGGGATCTGCTGAAGGAGAAACGCACAGTCGGGCGGGAAAACGGGAAACCCTTCGGCAGGAGGGCCAGCAGCACCAATTAGAATTAGTCGTGGTTTTTCTTTATATATGTGTATGTATATGTACATGTAAACATGTATATGTATGTATATATAGCTTGTTTGTCTTGCTGGGAGTGAGATAATTCAGCTAGGATGACTACAGTAGGAATCTGCTGGGTGTATAAGGAGTGCCTGATACGAAGCGCATAGGGCATCATTTTTAGCAGGAGCCCCGTGGGTGCTTTTTGGATGCTAATGGTCCCAAACAGGCGGCTCCTGCTGCAGTCGAGCTCGCCGGCCCGGGGATCCCAGGCCTTGCTGGGAGCCTCTCTCCCATTGGCATTGAACAGTGCTTAAAAAGCATTAATCCCCTCCTGAGTGTACTCGGAGCTTGAGGAGCAGTGCAAGTTCAGAATTAAAAAGCATCTTTAAATAGATTAGGGCATGACTGGGCTTAGCTGAACTTCTCGCACGCAGTCGTCTAATATAAACGCTCGGTTTCCAGAAGCAATGTATAGAATCTAAATGGCTGTGCTGGGTTATGACACTAAACAGTGGTTATTTTTAGCTATAAAAATGTGCTAAAAGAATATTATGGCTTTATATTAGTTTTTCTTTTCAGTGTCTTAATTTACTTCTCTGCATGTGGTTTCCCAAACTCYGTGGTCTGTAAAACTGAAGTTATAGTAACCCTTGTGTGACCAGAAGSCGAGCGGCCGTTCAGGTTTGTAATTCATCAGCATCCTGGAAAAGGCTATGGAGCTTTCCCGGCTGCAGAGCTGCTGCTGCCTGAAGTCGGCAGGGGACACGTGTTAACATCAGGCAGCAGCAAGGTGAGGATCTCCTGGGTACCTGTGGGGTGCCGTATGTCCCATCAGAATGTGGAAGCTATGAAGCTTTCCAAAGAAAGGGCAGCAAATCATGTGTGAAGCTATTGGCACACTGTGTGTTGCTCTTCTCCTTCTTAGAAATACCTGACCCATCTTAGCGGGGGGAAAGCAGATGAAGTGTTGGGTTTGGAGACAGATGCCTAATGCTGAAAGTTTCAGCTGGAAAGATTCAAGATGGTGAAGTTGCAAGCAATTAAAATAGGGACTTTTGATGGAAAAATCCTCAGTTGTGGGCTTCACTGTGACTCCGCCTGTCATAACCGGCGTGTCATAGCATACGGGCTGGCTTGTGCTGAACAAGTATCTCCATAACCTCATTCCTTGAGACCAATGCTTCAGCATCTAATATTATGTTTTTGAGTCAAATAAGCGGGAGGTTTTGGCACAAACAACGTGAGCTATGGAATTACTTACCCTTGGCAAACGTCACTGTGCGGGTGTGCGCGTGGTGCGAAGGAGCAGGCGGAGGATGCAGGTGGCACCACTGCCAGCCAGGGCACCAGAGCCTGCAGAGCAGTCTGCCTGGGCTCTGTACATGTTTAACAAATGGGGCACCGTTGCTAGCAACTTAAAATGGGGAAGGGGTCAGAGATATTTTCAGAAGGAAACAAGCAGGCAGTCTCATGCAGAGAGTGTTTATCATTTCCTTGTCTTAGTGGAATAAAACATCTGGTGTGGAGCTAGCAGAGGGTTGCAGGGAATAAAATAGAAGCAAGCGGGAATATTTAGCATGCGGTTTCTCTTTCAGTTCCCTTGTGCCCTTGTTCTTCATGGTTCAGGAGCAGCAGCCGTTGGGAGATTTGAGCGTGTGGATGCGRCTGGTTTGAAAATACTTCAGTGCCTTAAAGAGCTCGTTTTGTGGCCCGGACTTAGCTGGATTCTGCTGTCCTGGAGAAGCCCAGTTCTTCCTAAGCTACTTTTCATTGCTTGGTTTGGGGTGCTGCCCTGAGGCCTTCGTRTCTGTCCTGTAACAGCCCCATAAGGTGACAAGTTCGGCCTCGCGAAGCAGCGAGGGCCCCGGCGCCCTGGGGCCCCGGGTCTCYGAGCAGAGGGGGAGCCTTCGTGCTGGGCGGCTGTGGAAAAGCCCGCGCTCGGGAAGGGTTTGGAGCTCMGAACCTGCTGGGGCTCCTTCCTGGGCCTGAAAACTCGCCAAATGAATAATTGAGCTGGGGTGAAACGATACAGCGGAGTCATAGCGCTTCCCACGCCGGTGAGGGAGGAAGAGAGCAGCTGGCTTGGGGTTTTTATAGCCAAGTTAATTGAAATAACGAAATTAATAGAATGAACTCTGACTTATTACAAATGCCCTGTGACAAATGAGATGGGATTCTACTTTTTCTGGTCATTGCCACAAACAGTGCATTTTCTCAGGTAGAAGCCTTTGGCCAAGGTCTCGAAGGGTAAGGGATGAAAGGGTCATAGACCCATTATGGTTGGAAAAGACCTTCAGGATGACCAGGTCCACCTGCCAACCCGTCGCCTCCAGGTCGGAGGCCGGAGCGCTGCCCAGAGCGTGTTGTCGAGTGAGGCCGTGGGTTCGAGTAGCTGGACGGGCTGTGAAGCCGAGCCGTGGAGAGGCGCAGCTGTGAGGCTGGGCACTTGGCAGCCTCGGGGCAGGAAATTAACAGGGGTGTCTCGGGGCTGCTCCTCCCGCAGCCCGTCCGCAGGGTGCTGCCCGCCCAGCGGGGCGTCGGAGCGGCGTGCGCGCCAGCCTGGGCGCCGGCGGCCRCTGCGGCGGGCTCGGCGCCGGTGCCACGCGCCCGCGCGCTGCTGACTTCAGCCGTCCTTTTTTTAATTTGCTGTCTGTGAGAGCGGCGCGCGGGCTGGGAGGGAGGATATTTTCCCAGATGGCTGCTGTTGACATTTGCAGAATAGAAGTTAAGTCAGCGCCTTACTCATCCCGAGTGCCCTCGCGCCCCGCGGCGCTCCCCGAGCCTGCGGAGATCCCTTCAGGGCCACGTAGAGCCTTGGAGGTTCCTACACAGGGGTGGAAAAAGGAAAATTGATCTAAATCCTGGCAGTTTTTGGTGCCGTTATTTTGACTTGCACGTGTTAGTGAAACCAAGATTGTCAATTCTGCTTTATGGCTTGGGGAAGCAAATGGGAAGGTCCTGGAGAGCCATTTCCTTCTCTGATCTGAGAGGAAGGGACTGAAGGAAAAAGAGCATGAGTGAGCAGCGATGAACAGGAGCAAGTGTGAGGAGTCAGCGTGATCTGAGAGACACAGGAAAGGACTGAGGCAAGATTTGGGAAAATTGCAAAGGGAAACAGTGCCAGTGAGTGCGAGAAGGAGAAGGCACATGGGAATCGGGGAGGGAAGTGGGGCAAGGAGGAGGCATTGCGAAATGCAGGTAATAGAAGCGCTGGAGAGTGTCCGTTGGCCACGTGTTGTAACTGAGCGTGGCTCTGCTCCCTGTGTTTCAGAGTGGATGTGGCAGGTGTTTTCCCTCTGGCTTTCGCCTGGCACTGCGGGCAGCCGGAGCCCCCTTGTGCTCCCTAAACACCTCGCAGGCCCCGAGCGACCCCGTGGGGAGTGCCCCGTGTTGGAGGATTGCCCTGCAGACGGGTGTCCGGGTGTGGGTAGCAGGCAGAGCCCGGCTCTGCCCCGTCTGAGGCTGCTCATCCTGGTTGTTCAAACGGGAGCTCTTGTCAACGCGCACAAAGACGTGGGAGGGAACGCACTGGAATGAGCTGTGGTGAAAGCAGTGGGGTCCACAGCAAGTGCTGCTTTATTGCAGAGCTTTAGGAGTAATGTGCAGCTCTTACCAGTTGATGGGACCTTCTTGACTACATACGGGTCACGGGTGAAGACCTCTTTGATGGGTACCTGTCCTGCGGGGCAGTGCTCATCTTCTTCCAAGGTTAATAACCTTGACAAGAAGGCTGGTAGAAAGGGAGAAATGGAAAGAAAGCCTAGAGTTTGTTATCTTAACAAGAGACACTTTAGTTGGAGTTAGTTAATTACTCTCGTTTGCTCGTTAACAGCCCAAGAGCATCGTTTTGCGCTGTTTTTTTTTCTTTTCCTGAACATTTTGGACCAACCAGTCATAGTGGGTTCTTCCGTCTCTGCTCAGAACATGCAGATTGAGAGTAAATACTTTTAAAAGTCCTTGTGGTTGAGCTTGCTGCAAAGGTCGGTGTGCGATAGTGAGATGTGAAGCAGCCAACAGTTGCTGGTCTCTTCTATTTTCCTTGTAGGTTTATTCTTCAGTCCAAAGGAGTGATTCATAATCAACTCTTGGAAAAACAGAAAGTAGCAGAAGAGAAAATTAAGGAATTAGAGGTAAGTGGATTTTTTTGTTTGTTTTGGTGGTTTTTTTTTCAGATAAAGATGATGAAACTAGAACATGAAGGTTGCCAGGATGCTAGTTTTGTCTGGTACTCTTCATTCTGACCATTCATAACTAGGGGAACGTAAGGGCTGTTAAAAGTAACGTAGGAGCGTTTGGTTTCTTGAGTAGGTCTGCAGGCTTGTGAGCACGGTGGAGGAAGTGCATAGGGATTGATGGCTCGCTCTTCGTTCTGGTAAGAAAGCTGGAGATGAGGGGTTCAAATGAGGTTACTGAAAGCCAGATGCAAAACTGAGCGATGTCTACGTGGTTCTTTGCAGCAGGTAGGTAATGTGAAACTCCTTCGGTGCTGTGAGTATTAGAAATTCACATTGGTTCAAGACAACTGTACAAAAGCATGGAAGGGAAATCCCTTGAGAATTACCAAATATGTAGAAATTACATCCTGCTCGGGAAGTCTGTGAGCTAAAAATGTCCAGAGGCTGGGAAAGTATTAGGAGGAAGCACCATATATGCCTTGCTCTGTGCCCCGGGCATCCGCTTGTGGCTTCTCTTGAAGGCAGGATGCTGGGGAGATGGCACTTGGTTCTTATCTTACCCTGTGGTCGGGGCACTTCTCTGTTCTTGTGTTTATCTAGCTGGAAGATCTGAGAGGGAGAAGAACATCTAGGAAATACCAAGGGGGCCCYGCGCAAGTCCCATCTGCTCCAACAAGTTACCTAGTGAATCTTGAGTGTCTTCTAGGAGCTACATGTACAGTCTACAGCCCTTCAAAGGGCGGTTCAGAGGTTCTTTTCCAAGTTTTTTCGTAATGCCTCTAAGATAGAATAAAGTCCAACCCCTTTCCTTGCTGTTTGAGGAAGGGTGGAGAAAGGAAAGGCCGAGCTGAGTCAAGCTACCCACCTACTGTGGTCGTGTTTGGAGAAGGTGGTGGCGGAGCAGCTAACTAGGGAGGCAGAAGCAGCAGTAGGAAGTACATGCTCTGATATGACTGCGCGCTTCCGTATTTGTTGTCTCCTGCTTATGCAAGGGCAAAAGTAGAGGTGGTTTTTCTGGTTGTTTCTTAAAGCTCCTCTTGGCTGGGGGCTGTAGGGCAAGTGTGTTGGCATGCAGCACGTTGCACGCGGTGCTTTCTGTGTTAGGGGATAAAAGGATTTGTGTTTCTGGCTACCTGAACCTTTTCTGCCCAGGAAAAGCAAGCGCTCTGTGGGTAGGCCATAGATTTTGGGAGCGATACTGCAGACCAGGCTCAGCTGGCTTATGGTTGTGTGATAAAAGTAATTGCGTCCTGGTGACGCTGGAGCCGTCGTGGGCACTGATGGCTTTGAACAAAGCCGGCCCCACGACTGGAACTTCCTAGCAGCATCTCTGGAGCTGGCGATGTTTGGAATGAGTGTGAAAGCTCCCAGAGGACCAGGTTCCTGAGGCTGCAGTCAGCTTTTCAGCCTCACGTGCCCTTCAGCTGCACATCCCCGTTTCTTCCCATTGGGTCTGTGGTCATGGCCACTGAATTGATGTTCCCAGCAACGGGGACCATCTCCGAAGGTGGAGGGGTGGGCAGATGGCTGCTGCCCGTTTGTTTTTTCTTTCTAGCAGTATGTAATGTGGCTCAGGTTGCCAAAACTCACAACAATTGCTGCGTGGGAACTGTGAGTCCACCTTCTAATTACTCCCTTTCCAGCTGGCTGGCAGCTCAGAGAGAACCACGTTCCTCAGGCTCGGGATTCCCCTCGGGAAGGAGACCAGCTCGTGGAGTGGCGGCTCCTGTGAACTACGATGGCAGGGGAAGTACCTGAGTCCAAGCTAGAGAGCACTTATCAAAGGAGCAGGGGAYTTTACTGCCGAAAACAACGTATGACAGAAGCGGGGAAGAATGTGAAACTTTGGTGACCTTGTGCTTCCACTGCATCATAGTGAAATATCAGCAGGAGAGGTGAAAACGTCTCTCTAACGGTTATTGAAATGGGAAGGATTGTAAAACCWGCGTTTATGTTTTACAGTCTTGGCTACCTTGGTTCTTGCTCATTTACCTTAGTAAATGAGTAGTTGAGCCAAGGCCGCTGGTGTCACGCTGCAGTGTGGCCGCCCTGGCTTCTCTCGGCACGTGAGCTGGGATGGAGCGATTGCCCAGGCCGGAGCAATGTGCGCAGCAATGAGTGATTCTGGGTGTTCTCCTCTCGCTCCCCTCTCTTGGATTGAAGCTGTTGAAGCCCTGCCTTTCACAGGAGAGCGGCACAAAGCGGCGGCTCTGCCCTTGCCTGAACGGCTGGAATGCGCCGGGCGAGCACGATGGGCAGAAGTGCCCCGGGGCGCCGACGCCGTCCGTCACAGCACACACGATGACGGAGCGGGGTAGCCGGAGCCGCTTGGTCGCGGTGCCGGACCGCGCGTGTCGCGGCCGTGCTCCGCACGCGGAACRCCCCGGGGTGGCAGCGGGCCGCCCGCTCGCCCCGCCGAGCCTCGCGCGCGCAGCCTCCCGCTTCGCGGCAGCGCTCGGATTTTTCCAGGCCTGATAATATCACATTCTTGTTGTGTTTTGCTGTGGGAGGGGGGTGTGTAAGTCTATTTTGAAAGCATTCTAAAGGGATGAGCCCGGGCTCTTTTTAGCTCAGCAATGTTTGTGCAGTATTAGGAGAAAAAGCAAGTAATGTTTTTCTTCCCTTGTTTTTAAGGAAACATGATAYGCGAGGGGTGGAACAATGCTTTGTTTCAGGAAACGTTATCCGTTTCCACTGGAGCGCTCGACGGGCTCTGTTTTTCGTGTGGCTTTTTATAAAAGAACAAACTCTGCCATGTTGTAAGGACATGGAAAATTGATTCTGTTAGGGGCGGCGAAAGTGATTATTGCCGTGGSTTTTCCCTGCTAATATCTGATAATGCCCCCCCTTCACCCGCTATATTTGTGGTTAGTTGTCAGGCGGTGTCGGACTAAACTGCTAAAAATAACAAATAAGGGGGGGTGGGGGCTGTGCTGGGTGGCCCTGGCCACCRTGTGCCACCCGATTTAGCCCGTGGTGAGCGAGGCAGAGGGAGCTGCCGCCTCCCTGCTGAGCTGCGCGGTGCAGGCTCTGCGCGAGACACCGTTACACGCCCGTTTCCCCAGCAGCTCCTACACACGTGTAGGGCGGGCTGAGGATTTGCTGCCCTGCAGCTAGAGGTCGGGTGTGGGTGATGCCCCAGCGCTTGCTTTCCAGTGCRGGAATCCTTCGTGTGGTCTCTAATTTATGTCCATCGCCTCATTTCGTGGCTCAGACCCCTCTGCGATGCCGTTTTCCGGTAGCCAGAAGTAAAGTCATCAGCCCTGGAGCGGCAGCGGCCTCCTCCCCTGGGCCCGCCTGGGCACTGAGCCACCCCTCTCCCGTGTCCCTTCCCCGCGCGGCCCTGGGCAGCGTTGCCGCCTGCACGCTGCAGCCCGTGGGGCCACACGGAGCCCTGCAGTCCCTCGGCTTCGTGTGGAAACGTGGGCTGGAGGCCGGCTYGGAGGGGAGCTTTGCTGCTGTGACAACAGGGTCCCCCGGAGTTCATGGTGGGTTCCAGGCCACTGAACGGCCAACCGAAGCTAGCGGCGCTGGGCTGTTACCGAGCTGGACCCGTTTCTCCCCAGGATTTATGGTCATGAAGCTCTCGGGCCGTTGTTGTCTTGGTAGGGGCCAGTGCCCAGGGATGCCTGGTGGGCTCCGTAAATAAACACGGCAGAGCGAGGAACGCTCCTGTCCACTTTGGAGCAGGGAGGCCTCGAGCGCAGCGCGCTGTGCTCCGGTCCGGAGCACGTTCCACACTGCGCGATGGGGCTGTCCCCTCCTGCCGGCCCCGGCGCGTGGCTCCCCAGGCCGGGCGTTGGAGGGCAGAGATCCCCTGGCTCTAATGGGTTGCAAGTTTAGGGCATCGCTGGGGAGAAGGCTGATTTCCCACCCCTCTCCCTCCCTCTTCCTTTCCTCTGCTTTGAATGCTCTAGGAGGGCATTTTTTTTCTTTACTTTTAATTGGGTTTGGTCTTTTTATTTAACAGTAGGTGATGCTGTGGGTTCAGAGCAGTCTTGCCCCTTTCCCTCTCTCCCCAGAGGCACTGTTTGCAGCTGAGGCAGCTTTCCCTGGCAGTGCATGATTCCGAAAGCCAGGTGCTCCCGTCTGCAGCCCTAAGGACGTCCCCGGGGTCACTCRTAGCTGCAGGAATCTTCCCCTCCATCTGCTGCAGAGGAAGGCCAGACCTCGGATGCTGGGAGAGGMGGAACAGGGCAGAGAACTCCCCAAGTGTGGGTCCCGTTTGGACTCACTCGTGCCCGCCGGACGGGRGCCGTGGGAGCTCCACGCACGGTGGAGGTGGGTGCCCCAGCGAGGTGCAGAGCGTCACCAAGCCGCCCGCGAGACGGAGGCGGAAAGTGATGCCAGGCGGAGGCCAAGGCAGCTGCGGTGTCCTCAGGTTCCTTCCGGGCGCTGCCGTGTGGACTCGGTGGTGATCTTGGAAAATACACACGCCAGYGGTGCCGACTCCTCCCTCCAGGCCGGAGGCTGTGCTCCCGCTGAGGACTGGCTCCCAGCTCCGCAGGCCTGGGGAAGTCTGTGCTCTCGGCCTCAGTTTTAACGACTGGGGTGATGCAGCTGCCCGCCCGGGCTGGTGGCTTCCACAGGAGAGCAGCGGTGACCGGGGAGAGCTGCTGGCCTCAGTCTGCCCTGCACGAAGATGCTTGTTTTGAAGAAGGGCTTAGTCAAAACTTATCTTTTCCCCATAGATCTGGCTTGCTTCTGCTGCAGGGGAAGCACCTACATTCCCCAATTCTGAACGGAAAAATACTCTGAACAATGAGGGAAATGAGCCTTAAAAATAATAAAATGGTAAACAGCTGGGCTATGTGAGCAGACAGTGATGAGGACCAAGAAGAGGCTGAAGGGCAGAGCTCGGAGGGCTTTGGTGGGTGATGCTGGGTCCAGCGGGAGACCTGCAGCTCCTCGTGTTCCTTGGAAGTCGATGCTGGGTCCAGTGTTGTTCCAAAGCTTGCTCAGCAGTGGCCTGGAAGAAGGGCAAAGGCTACTGGGATGCCAAACTGGGAGCTGATGTGCCGGAGGGCTGAGCTGCCGTTCCTGGGGACCTCACCAGGATGGTGCGGTGGACGGGGAGGAGCCTCATGAAGTTCTGCGCCTGGCGAGGAATAACCTGGGCCGAGCCATGGAGAGCAGCYCTGGAGAAGGGCTTGGGAGAACGGCTGGACACCAGGCTGGCCACGAACCAGCAACCGCAGACTCACGGAATGGCTGAGGGAGGGACCTCTCAAGATCATCTAGTCCAACCCCCTGCTCCACAGGGACACCCAGAGCACGGAGCACAGGGTGGCACCCAGGGGGGGTTTGGAAGGTCTCCAGAGCAGGAGCCTCCACAGCCTCTCTGGGCAGCCTGTTCCAAGGCTCCGTCACCCTCAGAGACTAGTGATCTCTGGAGGTCTCCTCCAGCCTCAGGCACTCGGTGAGTCTGTGGAAAGGTTGAGACCACAACGGACATGGAGAATTAACACTGTTAGGGGGTAGCATTCATTCTGGAGAAGCTCTCTGGTGTTCCTGCAGATTGGGAGTGAATGCTGCAGGATCTGGGGCATAGTTAATGCTGCCTTTACTTCCGTCTGTCCCTTAGATGGACTCTGTTGATAGTAACAGGAAGARCAGCCCTTATTGCTTTCAAGGCTGCGGATGAATCAGACTCGCTTAACTCTCTTCTTTATTTACAGACTGGCAGTTCATCTTGTTGTTTGCCAGAAGTGAAGCTAGTGAGAGAACTGTTTTCTTAATGCCTCACTTCTGCCCGCGTGTTTTTTTAATTGACTCTTTCACTTTTATCCCGATGGCCTCGTCTYGCCCCTGCCCGAAGCAGGGAAAGCTGCTTCTGTGCAGCTGCAGCCTTGCAGCTCCTCGAGGGAACAAGTGCTCCAGGAATTGCAAGGAGGAAGCTCTRTCCGGGTGCAGGCTGGTTGGTAAACCTGGGTTACGTTTCTCACCCTGGATCACAAGTCAGAAAACATGTTTCGAAGGCCTGGACGGGCCAGTGCTGTGTTGGGCATCGCACAGGTCACGGGTTACAAAGGGATGGAACACGCAGGTTCGTCCTGTTTGAAAGGATTTCAGCTCCCCCAAAGGATCTGCCACTGGGTGAGACGTGGGAGAGTCCCCACGAAAAACCCAATCTCGATAAAATCCCGTGGCAGGTGGTGCTGATTTTGGTGGGACTGCCTGTATTTAGAACGTTATTTCTGTGTGAGTGTTCTTCAAGGCTGGAGCTTTCGTTTCGAGGATCCCTTTGTAGCAACACGTGTTTCAGCTCTCAAAGCAAGTACTTAATTAGTAATTCCTCGTTAGTCGTCACTGCACCACAGTGCAGGATAGGCCCAGGCACTAGCTCAGGGGGCAAAGGCTTTGCGATTGGTCACGGTCCTTTATTTTCACTGTCCCAATCATTATTTTTATGTAAACAGTTACAGTTTTTAAAAGCAGGAGAGTAATCTAGGTGTTGATTGAGAACTTTTGAAGCCCTTTATAAACAAATTACAGCGATGCTTTCCAAATAGATTTGCCTCGGAATTTGAGGATTTTTTAGGGGGAGGTTTCGCTCTGGTTTCAGAAGGAAGMAAATGGAAAAAGCTTTTCCAGGGACCTTTCCCAGCAAGCTGGCATTCCTTTGTAGTCCAGGGGAAAGTGAAATGCTTTATGCATTAATAGAAAGCCCACTTCTTCCTCTGTGTCTAAATGGTTTTATCTGTCCAGGAGCCTACTCTTAGTCATCTGGGTCTGAAAACGTTGCTTGTTTCCTTTGATTAGCATGAAGCTGCTCTCGTGAACGCGCTGGAGTCGTTTGAACAGGGAACTGATGGATAAGTCATTCTGCGTCGCTTCGAGCCACGGTCTGATTCATTGTCAAAGCTCTCCTTTGTATTCACGGTGGCCGGGTATCCAGAGCAACRGCCGGAGCTGGAAATGGGTCCCTCTCCAAATTCCTCCTCGCGTGAGTAATATTTATTCACCGAGAGCAGCGCCGCTCGATTTGCCTGAGTCACCCGGCCCGCGGCACTTGCTCCTCGCTGCGTCCCGCTCGGTGGTGCTGGGCAGGGGGTTATCGGTCCCGGTCCCTTCCCCGCGGCCGCCGCTGCGCCCCRGCTGCCGGGGCAGGACAGGAAGCAGCTGTTTGCAGAGCTTGCTGCTGCCTGCGCCAGCCCTGCCCGCCTGAGTCACCAGCCCCACGGGCGCCCAGGTGCCGGGCCCGGCTCCGGGGCCGCGCGGCGCTGCGGAGGGGCTGCCCGCTCGAGAGCAGCCGAGTTCCTCGTGCTGCTCTTGGGGMGTCCTTGGGGTTTAGGGCAGTGCTGTGAAGAGCCGTCGTGCTCCGGCCCAGGCTCTAAGAGCTGGATGAAAAAAMAAAGTCTGGCTTGGCAGAGGTCATAAGAAGTCATTTAGCTAGAGCTGTCCTGASCCGCTGACCCAGCCTTTAGGAACCAAAGTGCAAAATTAAGGAACTTGAATGCATTGGGCCAGCGGTGGTTGGGCGAGGGCATTTCCTCCAAAGCAGAATGTGGGGATTTACGGATGCTGGGCGGGCTTCTCCTCCCCACGTCTCTGCCTTCGGCTCCGCTCTGCGGTCAGCGGCTCCCTGCTTACCAAGTGCAGCACCTGGCTTGAAGCAGGTGCTGAGGAAACACTTCTTGGAGAGCACTGCTCTAAAGGGCTGGTTTTGCCAAGCAGGGGTCTCCTGTGCGCGGTCTCCTGAGTCAACCCCASCTTCTGCTGCCGCCTCCTGAACGGGCAGCAGTGGCCTCACGGCGGTGGGAGCGAGCGTGGAGCTTGGGCACAGGGGCTCGCCTGCACCACGTGCACCGCCTGCATGCCAAAATCCTGCTCTGCAGATGTGTTTTCCTGGCCCCTGGCTCCCTTCTCTCGAAGGATCCCCTCTCCCGGTACCATGTTTGGGGACTGATGGCTGTTTTAGCAAACCAGGGGTTTCTGTGAGCGCCGTCCTCAGTGGTTTGGTGAGGGAGAGACCCTGCTGGTGGTGCTCGGCGTGGTACCATACCCAGGGGAGGTGGTTTTGCACCAGCAGCTCCCCAGGCACCTGCTTTGAGGGTCGTCTTGAGCTGACGACTGCATCTCCACGCTGGAGGTGCTGTCTGCCTGGGGCAACTCGTGCCTTCCTCTGCTCTRGTCGAGATGCTTCTGAAGTGACCGAGGGGCCCCGTAGCTTTCTGGAAAGAACAGCGAAGGGAAAACCCAGCCATGTGAATCATCACTTCCGCTCTTGAGGAAACGCGGCTTCATGGGGCTTCTGCCAGCAGCTGTCGTCAGGAGCCAGCTGGGCTCCCTCCGTGTTGCCCTTCGCCCTGGAGCAAACCCGCGGCAGCCTCCCGGGAGCAGTGACCCCCCTGGGAAGGCCTCGCGTGTCCGTGYGCTGCACACTGTCCCGGGGCGAGCGCCCGCGCTGGGTGGACCCGTTAGGGTGCAGGATGGAGGAGAGACTCAGCCCGGCCTGTGCACAGAGCCCACCGYGCTCCAGGTTCTCCCTGGCAGGGAGAGCCAGGCACGGGGTGACGGGTCCCTCCGCCTGCCGTTGGTGCGTCCAAGGGACGTCCCTTTGGACGAGGGCACGCTCTCTTCGTGCCTGACGCTGACCAAAACCCTCAGCTTGTGGCAGCGTGAGCAGCTCGGTGGCTGCTTGAGCCCTCCTGGAAGGGGCAGCGGCCCTCGAGGGCCGGAGGAGCGTGGGCGGGCGGCAGCGCCGGCCGGGGACCATCCTCCTGCCCGCAGGCGCTGTCTGCCGCTCTGCTCCCCGCCGCCCCGCGGGCGCCCGCGCCAAGGCCCTTGAGCAGTGCCCGGAACGGCCTGGCGTAACCTGGGGAGCAGCAGAGCCCCTTGGCCAGCAGCTTAGCGAGGACGGCGTCGCAGGCCGCGTCACGGCAGGGCTGCTCTTTGGGGCAGGCATCACACTGAAGGCTCCGTGGGCCCGGCCGCCGCGGGGCAGCCTCACGGGTTGGGCTCCGTGAACAGGAAACAGCCCGAAAGGAGCCCAGGTCCCTCCGTGYCCACGCAGGCAGCTGGGGTTAGATTGGAGCAGTTGAGCTTTGGGGGTTTTAGGGCAGTCTCTGCAATGTCGAATTGCAGTGTGAGAAGAAAAGGCTGAAACTGTCGGCTCATCCCTGACCTCAGCGGAGAGAGGCGGATTTTCCAGACCCAGAGGAGTAAAAGCTGGACAAGCCGCCGTTTAAAGGAGGAAACTCCCCTGCAAGTTCCAGGCCTCAGGCAGCAGGAATGACTTTTGGCTGCCGTTTGGCGGTTCCTTGCAGGGAGCAGATGTGCTGTAGAGGCTCGCAGAGGTGAGGATGCACGTCTGGAAACAGCAGCCGGAATCACCCGCTCCAGACAAGCCTCAGCAGACACGTGGGTCTGGCCAAAACCCGACAGGGGCAGCGCAGCCACCCGGGCTGGGCCGGAGGAAACACGGTACCGTGGTCAGCTGGAGGCAGCCGGCAAGGAGCTGATTCCGAGGCCTTCCTTGCTGTGGAATTTGTGGCTGTGGTTCTTTCATGGGCTGGGAACGCGGTCTCGAGCTGTGTCACGGCCCTGCTCCGCTCGTAGTRCGCTGGTTCAGCTGCGGCCCCGCTCGCAGCGTGATGCAACAGYGGTGGAGCCGGGAGGGCGGAACGGGGCTTCTGGAGGGCTGGGCGGCCGCAGGCCGGGTGACCACAACCCTCCTGCTGCGGCGGTGGCCGCGGGAACCGCAGCCCCTCTGTGGCCGCCGGGGCCGRGTGCTGCGGGCCCCAGAGCAGCACTGGAGGGGCCGAGCGGAGCGGGGCCGGGGGCTGCCGGGGACGGCGCTGGGGCTGCGGGAGCCGCCTTGGGAGCCCACACGGGGAGGGCCCCTGGATCCGTCCTCCTTGCAGGACCCTGGGGCTCCTTCCGCAGGGCCCGGGGCTGCCCCCAGCCCTCCCTTCTCGGTATGCCCAGGCGGGAGATGGACAGGAGCTGCCCACGCCACGGGCCCCATGTTGGGCTGCAGCCCTGGCCACGCGCTCTGCAGAGCAACATGGACTCCCRTCCACATTAGCACCTTGCTCGTCTGGTTGGGAACGGCGGCAGGAAGGCTTGGGATGGGGGCAGGTGCCCGGAGCCAGGTGGGATCAAGCGAAGGAAGAGCAGGCAGGATGCGGGGACGTGACCCGCGGTAGTGACATGACCCCCCCCTAGGGCAGGCGGCCCCTGAGTCACCGCGCGGTGACAGCGGCCTGGGCCCCTGGGCGGCTGGACAAGGGGCTGGGTGGGCCCTGCCGAGGGCCCCTCGCTGGCCGCGTCCTCAGCGCTGGGCAGCGGTGCAGGGCAGACCCGGCTCCRGCAGCAAACCCAGCCCGAGGTGACGTTTCGTTTGTGCTCGGGCATTGGACGGAGCAGCAGCCCCGTGGTTTGGGGTGCGCTTGGCCTCGCGCCAGCCGCTCTCAGCATGGGGCCGAYCCCTGCACCGCGGCTGGTGCCATTGGCTGCCGCGCCGACCCCTTCCCACCGYGTCCCCTGCTGTCCCCGCAGGGCTGGGGCTGCCGCGTCCCACAAGGGGTGGCGCGGGAGCAGCCCTGGCCTCGCCGGGGACCCGCAGCCGGGTGCAGCTCCCTGCAGCCGAGCCCGGCCAGGCYGCCCCGGCCCTTCCCAGGGAAGCTGCTGCTGCTCCAAGGGAAGAGCGAACGCAGGGGCTGCAAACACGGGGGAGCAGAGCACACGTGCACAGGGCTGGGGGGTGAGAGGCGACGGGGCTGAGCGCCAAGCGCGGGGACGCGCCGTGAGGAGCCGCGTGCAGGGGGCTGGGAAGGGGGTGTCTCCCCCAGCCGAGGGTTCCTCCCCAGCCCCGGCCAGGCCGTGCCCTRGGGTTCTGTGGAGCTGGTGTCAGCTCTGCCTGCCGCTCCGGCCYCCGTGTCCCGGCCTCGTGGGCTCCACGTCCCTCTGGGGCCAGCCCCGCCTTCGCTCCTGGTGTTTGGAAACCTGGAGGAAATGGGGCAGGGGCTCAAGGCAGGGCATTGGTTTCCAGCACCTGGGAGTACCCAGAGGAGCAGGAAAGGAATCGCTGCTCCCTGCCCAATTCCCCTTGGGCTGCAGAGCTCCAGCTTCCAGGGACAAGTTGYGGGTGATTAGGGAAGCTCAGACGCCCCGTGACGATGGTGGGAGGCTTGAGGCTGCAGCTCAGAGTGAGGAGCGTTGGGCTYGCGAGCCCTGGCAGGGAGGAAGAGCTTGGGATTGTTTTCTTCCTTTTTTCTTTTTCTTTAAACATTGCCCCCCAACCCCCACACCCCGAATGAAAGGACTCTGCAGACAGCCCCTGGCCCCGGCATGCCTGTCGTACCGGCCACCGCCACCAGGTCTTCTTGCTAGGAGCATGTTGCTGGTGCTGGAATCCTTGCCCTTCATTCCTCCAGCTCTTTGCTGCTGCCCCAGCAAACGGGAGGAGAAAGTTGCTTTGGGAGAGACCAAAATTCATGGTCTGYGTAAACTGTGTGGCCAAGAGGCCGAGCGTTCCCCCTTGCGGGCTGAGCAGCCCCCATCCTGCGGCAAGAGGCCTCGGGTGGCCTCACAGGCCGCTTGGGGTCGTCCAGGCAGGTCCAGGTGCAGGCAGCCCCCGGGGCACCTCGGCCGTGCCCTGAGCAGGGGCTAGGCATTAACCCCCCCCGCCGTGTGCTCTTGTTTGTCTCGCCCTGCAGCAGAAGAAGTCGTACCTGGAGCGCAGCGTGAAGGAGGCGGAGGACAACATCCGGGAGATGCTGACGGCCCGGCGGGCGCAGTAGCTGCGAGGGGCTCCCCGGAGCGCGGTCAGTGAGGGGGCGAGGCCTGGGGACACCCCTGCCCGCGGGCACGGCTGCCTGGGGGCCTGGCCTGGAGTGGCTGCTTTTAATAAACTCCCCTGCAAAGCCTGGGCTCGTCCTGCCGCCTGCAGCGTCCGGCAGGGAGCGCGGGGGCAGCGGGGGCCTCTCCGCGCCCCACACGGGGTTGTCCTTTGTCCCACGTGGCCARGCTGGTGCCCGGGCGCAGCGGGCACTGCCACCCTGTGCTCGGTGCGCGCAGTGCAGCCACCCACTCGCTCCTGCCTGCRGGGCCGCCGCCTTTTAGCTGCAACCCAGAACGCAGACGTTGCTGGCAACGTTGCTGCTCGCCAGCGAAGGAACCGTCCCCATAACGGCGGCGCGCCGCGGGCTGTGCTGCGGAGCTGCCCGGAGGCGCCGGGCCCCAGCCCTGAGCAGGCCCCTACCCTGGCCCTGCGGCCCCCTCTCCSGCTGGGGCTGACGTGGTGGCAGCATGGGTGCCCCCAGCACAGGCAGGGGGTCGGGGTGACACTAGCAGGGGCTGCGCAGGGCACAGGGACCAGGTCACAGCCCCACAGCCCCCGTGGTGCTGGACAGGCTGGTCCGGGCAGCCCTTACAGGGGTGGCAGATCCGGCCCATCCCTGCACACGGGAGAAGGAGCGGAGCCCAGACGGTCGAGCCCGCAGGCTGGAGCCCGGAAGACTCCCGGGAAGAGGAGCTGTTCCGGAGGAGCCGTTCCCGAGCCGGGTCCCTCGTGCTCCTGCACTGGCCCCTCCAGGTGGCTGCTGCATCCGGCACTGAAGAGCAGCTGGACCCTGGAGCCCTCCCCAGCACAACCCGCGTCAGCTTCGCTCTGGCGGCGCCCGGCTCCTGCCGCCAGCGCTGGGGAGGCCGCGCCACGGCCGGGACCRCGGGCACCCTGGGTTCCCCACACAGCCACATTTTAAAAGCGTTGCCTCTTTGGCCCATTTTCAAGCACTCTGGAGCAAAGGCAACTTGGGCAATGGGGCGGGGGGGGCAGTTTTGCTCTTGGTAAAGTGGGGACCCCCAATCCCACGCTCACACGCACAGCCGCCCCRCCTGATTCCTACAGCTCAAAGCTCCTTATCCCTCCCCCAGCCCTGCACGCCRTCAAGAGGCTTCAGGCAGGAGCCCTCCACACTAAATTAATCCCTGCCCTTGTTTTTCATGCCGCGCAGCTCTTGGCCCGCGCAGCGGCCGGGGGGGTGACGGATTACTGCTCCGAGAGGCCTGCAGGGCAGCGACGAAGGGAAACGCTTCCCTCGGCACCCTTCCCAGAGCTCGTGATAGTCGGGTCTGCTCCTGGTCCCGCAGGAGGGAGGGCAGGAGGCCGAGACAGTGACAGAGCGAGCACACCCTCTGTTGGACAGATTTATTGAGACGGGCGGGACGAGCAAAGAAAATCAACAGTGGGCTTTAATCGTTGCATACGCCTTTCCTCTCTAGGACTAGGAACACGTCAGCTGATAAATACACGTCTTATCAGAACGCCTTTGGCCGAGATACACCAGGAGCACGTTTGTCCAGATTTACAACAGAAGTCTTAGAAATCTTAAAAAGGGAATTTTCTTTTGCTAAAAGAACCCCCCAGCCCCGGCGGTGCCGGGGCTGCCGGACAGGAGCCGTGAGTGTGCAAAGCAGAGYGGTGAGCGCGGCGCCGGCGGCGCTCAGGTCAGCATGTCCCAGAGGCAGCAGCAGCAGAGCGCGGTCCAGCAGGCCGTGAGGCAGGCGCTCTCGCCCGAGGTGTCCCTCCGCCGCTCCTCCACCACGTACACTGCGCGGACAGAGCAGAGCGCCCGTTAGTGCCGCGCGGCGCCGGGAGGCCCTTGGGGCTGCACACTCGCTGTGCAAGCCCAGGGACCCGCCTGCTGTACCCCGGAACGCGGCGCGGGCGGCCCCGGGGAGGTCATGCAGCCCCTGGGCTCCCTGGCCCAGCCGTGGGACGCACGGTGCTCCCAGCCCAGCATGAGCAAGAGGGAGGGAGTAGCCAGGAGTGGGGCCTGCACAGAGCCCTTGAGGGTGGACAGGACCTCTGGAGATGATCGAGCCCAGCCCTGCTCCCGCAGGGACCCCCAGAGCAYGGCAGGCAGCAGGAGCTCGCAGCCTCCCGAGGAGGAGCCTCCCCGGGGAGCCTGTCCCGGGGCTCAGGGYGTTTCTGTTCCCAGGGTGTCTGCCCAATCCCATGAGCACAGATGAGCCCGGGTCCCCGTGCAGCAGGGAGGCACTGGTCCCATGGAACAGGACCGGCAGCTCCGGGAGCTCCCGGCCGCTCCGCATCCCTGCAGGGGCAGAGGGATACAGCTGGAGCCAGACTGGGGTCCGTCTCCCTGCAGCAGCCCCCGAGGCCCCGTCATGGGGCTGCTGCCCCCTGCAGCACAGGGCCCTGCTGGGCCAGGGGCTCCCGCCGGGAGCCGCGCTGCCCGCTGCCTCCACCCGGCTGGTCCCGCTAGGCAGGGAGCAGCGGCCGCCCCAGTGTCCACCGCTCGTGGCCTCTGGCTCCARGAGGCCCCAGGACCTCGCCTCAGTGCTCAGCATTACTGTGGTAGAAGCCTGAGATTGAGCCAAGGAGCGTCTGGCCCACGCCAGAGCCCTGAGCACTGTTACAAAACACGTGCCGGAAAATTAAAGCAAAGGGGGCTCTTCCAGGGCGGGTGAGCCCCGTGTGCGGGACGGGCACCTGCCCGCGGGGAGGATGCACGTCGCACCAGGGCTGCCCACACCTCCTCCGAGGTGCGGGAGCGGCTTCGAGAGGACGGTTAATCCTCCCCGTGGGTTTTCCGACAGGRACACACACAGAGGAGGGGACACAAGGAGCCCCCCCGTCCTGCGCCCAGGCTGCCGCCCCGTGTGTCACCCCTGCTGCGTGCGGGGCAGCGCTGCCCGTAATCACAGGGTACCAGCACGTACAATGCCATGCAAACAAGCCCTGCTTTAATTCCTTAGAACAAACACCACGCTGCCTTGTCCCTCCACGCACACCCCACGTTATCTTGAGCACACACACTTCGCTTGTGCTCCTGCCTCRTTGACATGTTAATCATTAGCCCCATGAGGAAGCAGCCGGCAGCAGGACTTTCCCCCTGCCTTGGCACCAGCTGCTGCCACCCCCTCGGGCCGCAGGGTTCACAGGGGTTTTGGGAACACGAGCGTAGGGCCCCGCGCGGCCCCGTCTGCAGCAGAGCGGGGGCTCCCATTGGGCAGCATCTGCCTGCCCTGGGGCTCCGGGTGTCCCAGCCCCCGGCTCTGCCCAGGACGTGCTGCTGCCCTCCCTGCCGCGCTGCTGCCCTCCCTGCCGCGCTGCTGCCCTCCCTGCCGCGCTGCTGCCCTCCCTGCCGCGCCACGCTCGCCATGAGCGGCCCCCAGCACGCTGCCGCCCAGCGCCGCTTCCCAGGGCATCCGGATGGGTCTCCGGGGTGGAGACACACGCATTAGTCCAGCAGCTCTCCCCTCTGGGATGAGGCATGCAGGGGAGGAAGGACCAAGCAGCCTTTTCCCACAGGTCATTACAGTGGTTCCTAGTGACAAGGTGCCTCTGCACCAAGAGCCCTGATAATACTTGTCCTCATAAGGAATCATGTTTAATACTGCCTATCACTGCTTTAATATTGATTTCTTAAGTACAGTCTGGAGCAGATTGTGAAGGCCATAGAGCCCGTAGCTGCTTTTACCTTCTCCCTTCAGGTTCCCAGAGGCCTCTCCATGCAGGAGTGACAGGACAGTCAGGAGCAGATTCACCCAARGGCATTAATGGCAACCGAGATGTGCACAAATGAGTGAACCTGGGCTGTTTTGGAGCAGGGCACGTGCTGAAGAGGGGACAGGGCAGAGGTAGCGCTGCAGGAGAGGACACCCAGCGCTGCCTTCCCTAGGCAGGGACACAGCCTTGAAGGGATCTCAAGGGCAGTGCCAGGCACGGGAACCCCAGGCGAGGCCTCCCTGGACGGAGGCGCCTGCRCTCGCTCCTCCCCGCTGCGTTTGCTCCTGCTCAGGAGCAGCAGCCCCATCACCCCCCGGTCCCTCCCTCCCTTCCCAGGCACAGCCTTCCCAGCCCAGGGCTTTGCACATGTTCATATTCCTACCTACACCTAACCCCRTTTCAGGAATCCCCTCAGCACACTCGTTGGGGACGAGATGGATCCCACAGCCCACGTGGGAGCTGGAAAACTTCCGAGAGACAAAACGCCCGCAGGTGGATCCACCTTCCCGCACCCCGAGCGGCTCCGCTGCCCGGGAGGGARGAGGGAAACCAAAGCAAAACAGCAGCAGCCAGTGGCCCGTAGGGAACACGGTGACTGCACAGCCAGCTCAAGGGTAGTGGAGATTCAGGGCTCGAGTTCAGTGCTACTCTAAACCACAGAGAATTCTGGAATTCACAGAATTGCAGAACTTCTGTTTTTCTCCCCACGGGGAAACCCTGATTCGCAGCCTCAGGGGGCAGTTTCCACCCATCAGCACATTTCTCAGCTTYGGTCATAGTTGCTATTTCTCCCTCAGCATCAATCCTCAGTGTAAGCAAGACCTTGCCTGCAGTTTCACGCAACCTGAACTCCCTCTTYCCAGGGGGCCCGTAGGAGCCTCCTGAGTGCCAGGGTGAGGACCTGTTCCCAGTCCACACGAAGCCCTTGGCAGGCGTGGGACCGAGTTACCAAATCCTTCCTTGGCGTCAAATTCCTCTCACATTACCTGGCCCTCAGAGTGAAAAGCATTTGAGGTCAGGGTGTTGCAGACATCAGCTCCAGGACAGCACTGTTTGCCAGCAAACAGCACCGTGTTTGTCCAGTGAACTGACGCGGGGCAGGCACAGCACGATACCGTGAGCTCACCACGTCTCCAYGGGACAGATAAGAGAACAAGTGACAATGCAGCCACGATAAAGGAGTAGGTGTTTCTTTGCCTGGACGCTGACACAGGTTGTCTGAAGTTGCAGGTCCTGAAGCTACTGCTTGGGAAGGGTGGATAACACAACACAAAGCTGCCATTTGTCCAAGCAAACTGCTGGAGAAGGCTCAAATCAACAAGCTTTGAGAAGGAAGAAGGGTGCCAACAGGAAGGTACCAAAAGCTCAGAGTGGTAACGATGCTCTTCCGCAGGGGCCACAGGAACCCCCAGCTCTCACGGCAGCTGCAGGTGACCCAGTTCTTCCTGCAGYCTGCCAGACTCGAGGCAGCATCGCTGTTCCCGTTATCATGGCTGGCACTGCTACCAGCAATCAGCTCCCAGAAATAAGATTTCCATGCTGCGGGAACAAAAGGTCAAGTGCAACAGCGAGCTCCCTGTGCCGGCCACAGCGAGGGTGGCCACCGGCCAAGGCTGCTTCCCCATCGGGGTGGCACAACAGCCCCATCCTTTACCTCGTCGGGTGCCAAAGAGGAGGCACACTGAGGCTGAACAGACCACGAACCTCAGGGAGGTCTTTCAAAGCTAACATGCTGCTTCATACTCCAGCTCCTTCCACTTTTTMAAGTGGGCTGTTGAAGACAGCATTACAATTTGGCCCTCATTTATCCTGACAAGAAAGTCCCTGCCACCAGGCAGCAGATATTTCACTTTCCTTACACCCTTTGATGCTGAATCAGTTCTACAATGAGGAAGAAACAAGGTGCTTTCTGGAAAGGTTTKCTCCCTCAGGAAGCCTTCGCAGCTTGAATGGCCCCCAGTTTCTTATGCTTTGCAGCACACAGATGTGCTTGTGCTGCTGCAGCTTCCCAGCTGTGTTCTGGTCCTCTTTAGCTACCAAGGCCTTTGGTGATGTCCACAGTGSATCTGCTGGGCTCCAGAAACTCAGGTTCACAGACAGACATGAAGACAGAGCCCKTAGTTTCTACAGCAGGCAATGTGAACAATAAATAAATCCATGCACATCATCTCAGATCCAGGAAGCTGGATCAGATATCCTAAGGGATAACAGCTCTSAGGCTCAGCACATAATTTATCAGCAGTAAAGGTCAAGTTGTTTATATCCAGCGYAGCCCAGCCCAGGCAGTTAGAGGGCCTCGCAGGATGCACCAAGCTCTGTTCGTGCAGCCCCGGTGCCAGCTCTCGGAAGCGATGCCCGTTTGAGCCGTGGCCAGCCTGGCTCCCTCCGTGACCTTGAGGGCTCACTCACCTTTCCAGCTCGCCCTCTCCRCCTGCAGAGGAAACCTGCTGCCCTGGTGCCTCTCGGGGCAAAGGGTGGCGAGGACGAGGCAGCCCCGCTGGCTGCAGGAGCAGCACGAACCTGCAGACACTGCTTGGCCTCCACGCGCCCTGCGAAAGCAGCAAAGGGCCCCCGGGGCTGGCAGCTCTCCTGCAGAGCTGCAGCAAACAGCAGCATTTGCCAACATCACTGTTGGGCTTCGTGCATAAATTGCAAGCTAATCCCTGCAGTTCCAACACTCACCATGGCTAATTAATTAGGCCCAGGCAGAATATACCTGCACTCCTTGTTCTGCACTGTTCTGGGCTGGACCTTCCTCCAACGAGGCATTTTTTTGCTCTCCCACTCAATACCATTCAAGCCATCACAAGGTGCTCACTCGCATCAATCCCTAGCCCAGTGTTTGCTCGCTTACAAGCAACCATTAAAAGCAACTCTGCAGCYGAGTTGTCACCCACCTTTGCCAAGCGGGACGCGACCCCAAACCCCATGGGCCTCTCAGCCCCGTGGGGCAGCTCCGTTCCGGCTGCTCCCGGCTTGCCGGGCCACACCAACAGCTCCATCCCAAGCCGCCTTTACAGGGAGCCCCRGGACGAGGCCTCGCTGCTTTGTGAGCTGCGGAGCAACGTAGGTAAAAACACTGGCACTTGCTAAGCTTAAGCTTTTCTCCCTATTAAATCCCAGCTACACTTTTCTTTTTAAAAATAGAGAAGCCAGAGGGTTCTTCCTTTTTTCGAGGGCCAAACAGGCTAGATCCACTGTGACTCTAGAAGGGCAACTGATCATTTGATTAAAAAGACTCTTGTCACCTTGAAAGGCCACTGTATCGCCAGGTTTTGATGGCAAAAAGGCATCTTTAGACCCAAAGCACTTTGGCAGTAACGCAGTCAATCTGGAGACTTATGCTCTAAGTGATGTTGTACCATTTGAATAGACAGGATTATTTCCATCTGTGTGATCCACTCAGGACCAAAACATAATGCATAAATAACCATCTCCACATGTCAGCACACCAGCTCCAGCCCATAATGGAACAAGAGCTCCCTTGGCAGCCTGTCTACCGAGACAAGTAATTCCAGGCATATTCTATAAAGCAGAACACATTACCTACTTGGTTTTCAGTGCAGCCACATATGCTCCTAAGCATTAGTGCATTACCTTGAGCAGTTTAATTCACTAGATTAAGCAGAGTCATCCAGAAGAGCAGGTCTGCTCAGAAAGGAGAGCATCCACACAGCAGCTCTTCCCAGCTGTTTGGGAACACCCCAGGAATGGACAAACCACATTAATTGATGCCAGAGCAGCTTGCTACACTAATGACTTGCTTAAATTTACATGTCAAGTTGACAGGACAGTTTAAGCCACAAACAGAGACATAACTTTTCTCTTAAAAGCAGTTTTTTCCMCGGACATCAGTTCTGCATTAGACCCTCGGGGAGGTCATTACCAAGCACAAAAGCTGCCTCCTGTCAAGGCATCACATTACGAAGGCTGGGTTTCAGTTTGAAAGACTGTCCAAAAAGGAGCAAGCAAAAAAAAGTGTTTAATTGAAGAATCAAGAAAAAGGAGCAGCTTTTTCAGAAAAACGTTATAGCCTTGATTTCACTTTAAGC
The DNA here is from genome assembly GCA_003342815.1 of Eudromia elegans. Lineage (NCBI taxonomy): Eukaryota > Metazoa > Chordata > Aves > Tinamiformes > Tinamidae > Eudromia > Eudromia elegans. Next base: position 545,637 of record PTEX01000304.1, on the reverse strand, counting down.
CTATTGATGATGTTGTTTCCCATTGCATTTACAAAAACAAGAGTGAGGGAAGCCACCGACTGCCACATCAGCCACATTAGGGCAGTTTACAGGCCCCAGGCCAGAAGATMCCTGCTTTGTGGGCAAGGCATTTCCAGTCAGGAGAGCAGTCACGTTCACTGAGCTAGCGCCACGCTGCACCCCTTGCAGGCAGGGTCTGCGCTGGGTCTGAGAGCAGCACCAGCCCCTCGCTACTCGCTCCGTCCAGCTCAGCAGCCTGCACTGGCCCCCGGGCTGGTGGATGGCGCAGAGACCTGCTCTGARCACAGGACTTTCAGAGCTTCCCCCTTCCGTGCTGCAGCCTGACACGGGATCCTGCAGGACCAAGGCAGCAGCTCTGGCTCACAGCCAGGCTGCTCCAAGCAGCAGCCCCTTCCCTCCCTCCCAGGAGCTTCTGGGGGCTCAAATTTCTGGCCTGCACCAATCAAGGGAGATGTTTTGCATGGGAAAAGATACCAAACAGCCAGAAAAGCCTTGTAGCCGCTCAACATCTCACCGGAGAAGCCCTGGTTACGCTTGCGTTCACATGGCTACGAACCCCGGGGAGGCCTGTCCACAGCAGCCCCAGCATTTGGGGCAAGCACACCAGGAGATGAGCAATGTACATCAAATTAATCTGTCTCCACAATCACCACACACCCTTAGTATTTCTTGCTGCACGCACCTCCACTCTCACTGCAACACAAACCCTGGSCCTTCTCTGTCCAGAAGGGAACTCTAGTCCCTGGACAGCAGCTCTACCAGAGAGCTCCCYGTGTGGCCTCCTGCAAACCCTCCTCTTCCTCAGAGGGAAGGCAGGGAGGAGACCAGGCTGTGTCCCACCAACGACTCAGGGCTGCACTGAGCTCTGCAAGGAGCTCAGAAGAGCCCTGGGCACCAGGTTAAACCAGCACTAGCTGCCAGTGATGACACTGATGACACCGCCGTTCTTCCCCAGAAATCTGGGGCAGGGAACAGCCTCACAAAAACACTTAAAAGCCCAGGAATTACTCCACTGGTCCTGTGCCCTCACACAGACAGCTTTTCATGAGCTGGAAAAAGCAAACAAAAAACCCACCCAAATGATGCATCTTAATCCACCAGGACAGACTTTTGACTATTACAAAGCTTTAACCATGCAGTAGGAGGTTTTTAGACACCCATGGGCCAGGCAGAAGGAAAATGCTGGCAAATACAAAGCTACCAAAAAATGGGTGCAGCTACCTCAGCATTAATATTTCCTTTAGAGACCAACGTCAAAGGTTTTCAGAGGAAAGAAACTACTATTATCACAGAATCAGTATGAGTGGAAAAGACCTTTAAGATCAGGTCCAAGAGTATCAGAGACAACAAGGCAAAGCAGGAAGAGAGMGCCATAACTGCTTCCAAGGTGCTTTCCACCACATGGAGCTCTGTTTGAGGSCAGAGGCCGGCAAGCACAGCACTTCAGACACTCCACACGGACGCGGCAGGTCAAGGAGAGGCTCCATACCTGTGTTTTTCGGCCCATCGGCGTAGACGGGTCCCGGGGGCGGCGGCGCGTTCTGCCATCCGTACTGCGGGTACGCCTGGTAGCCGGGCTGGCCCGGCTGGTAGGGCCCGGCCGGCCCCGGCGGGTAGCCCGGGTAGGGGCCTGGCGGGGCGCCGGGCTGCTGGGCGTACGGCGGGTACGGAGCCGTGGGGCCCGGGCCGGGGTAGGGGGGAGGATTCTCGTAGCTCATGCGGGAGGTGGAATCTGTCCTGCAGCAGAGAGAAAGAAGAGAGGAGTTTGTTTAGCTTTTGTCTGCTTCCTCCAAGGGCACGCGGGCCTCGGCTCCAACCGCGCGTCGGTGCAAACACCTCGTGTTCAGTTCAGGACTAACAGAACAGAACACCCCGTCCAGCAGGGAGGCTTTTAATCCAATGCAGCTTCCGCCCATACTAGAGAAGTGACTTCTTTTAAGTTGCATGACTTCAGCATTTCAGGAAAGAATCCAACATGCTGATTTCTCAAGTCCTGCTTTGACTATTTACCCTAAAACGTTTAGGTCTTCCAAGTGCAAAGAAAATTCATCAGCTTCTACTCAAGTGATTAAATGGCTTTTGCGAGGAATTTAGAAGTGATTACTCTGCATTTCTGCCAATATAAGGAAAGYATGTGCAGCCTAATAGACCTATGCCTCAGTCTGGACAAGGGAATGAATGAGCACCTCTACCTGAAATGCCCCTTTTTCCAAAGGGAAACAACATTCTGCTTCTCCTGGCAACTGTTACAAACATCTACAGCACAGATCGACAGGAATCCCGTACATGGATAATCTCCTTGCGACATCGCAACTCAGCAAATAATGTATTCTTTCAATAAAATGCTCCTGATCTGCCAAAAAGCCACAATCAATGTCTTGCTCAGTTTCATTCCAAAAAAGCAATACTGAAGCGACTGCAGAAACTAGAACTGCATAAAATCTGCCTGGCATTGCTATAAATCCTACCTAACATATTTCTCATCCTGCAGCCATCAATACAAGACTGTCACCAGAATAYTGCTCTTTTAATTAAGGTAAGTAACATGACAGAGCAAGACATTTGTTATATTAGGTTTCCCCAAGCTTCCCTCCATTTGAAAAACATAAGAACCACTCCGACTTAAACAGTTTTATTCTGCTGTTGTTCTTTTGCCACAAGAGGCTGTAGAGGAATTGCCATTTTCTTAGGCTCCATGTCTCTTCCTACATCCCACAAGGTTCTGGGAGAAATACCTGGAAGATCCCTCGCTCCTGCTGGCAAGGAGCTGAGCAGCAGCCTGCAGGATCCTCTGCAAGGGGATGGARAACACAAGCAGCTGGGCTGGCCTGGATGCTCAGCAGGCTGCAGTAACTGGTGGGGATGTGCAGATTTCCAGGCCAGAGGAGACCATTAGCACATCCAGCCTGAGCTCCGTCGTGACGCAGATTAATGATTTCCCCTTCACAACTATAGCAGGATCCCGAGCCATCTGCCCTGCCAGAACGGAGTCAAGGCTCGGAGCTATGTTTAGCTGCTGCAACCCTTGACTTGGTGTTGAACCAAACTTTGTTTATGACTTGCTGTCTCATCACCCCAAAGGGCTGCCTGTCCCTCCCCAGGGAAGGCTCCCTAGGTCCTCTCCTCACCTGCAGGTTCCTCCTGCCTGAGCGTCATTAGCACGTTCATTAGCACGTTCATTAGCACCTGCACACACTCTGCACAGCTCCGCTCCACGCTCAGCCTGGGACAGCCACTGACTGCAGCACCTAGGACAACACTACAGACTCCAAGCAATTCTACAGTTAACACCTGAAGGTATCGGGACTAACCCCCTCCTCTGACAACACAGAGGCATTTCAGACTCACCAGGCTGCATTTTCTCAGACCTTGCCAGCCTGCAGTTTGYCATTGAACTGAATTAAGTTGAATGCTCTTTTTGCGATGCAGACCAGTCACAATTAGCTGCTACAGCAATGCTGGTACCTTTCAAGTGTTTTTTTTTTCCTTGATGCCTTTGACAAGAGTTTTAGCGGTAAACCCAGTTGCAGTCATGAGAGGACTTTTGTTTGTCTCTCTCCTGGCCAGCCCGAGCACTTAACTGCTGTGCTGGAAATGGAGAGGCGAAGCGGAGGCTCCCCGGGAGCTCCYGGCCCCTCGTCGTGCTGGGCAGCCTGCCCCGAGCACAGGGAATGCTCTGCTGGGAGAGCCAAAGCAGGACCTAATGCTGCAGCCACTCTTGGTCACACCTACAGTTCATCTAAGCCAAGAATTCCTTTCAAAACAGCTGCCAGAAACAAGGCCCTGGGGCAGAACAAAGCCAGTATACATGTATAGATGCATATGCAGAGGTGTGTATTTATGAACTACATGCTGTGCTTGTACACAGGTGTGCATATGCACACTCACAGGTACCTGCACACACACGGAGCAAACCGTGCATCCTCGTGCGCCCCAGGGCAGCCTCCAGCAGGGAGCCTGCCCCGCGCTGGGGGCTCACGGCGTCCCGGGGCACCCAGGCCCTTCTCTGCAGGGCCGCTCTCCAGCRGGTCACCCAGCCCGGCCGGGTGCTCGGGGCGATTCCTCCCAGGTGCAGGACCCCTGCGCGCCTTCCTTGAACCTCCTGAGGTCCCTTCTCTGCCCATCCCCAGTCCCTGTGACTGCCCAGCTCTCGGGAGTATTGGCCACTTCCCCCTGTTCGGATCATCAGGAACCGTGCCGAGAACTGCAYGGATCCAGCAGCACGGTGAGGAGACGCGTGGCATTCCCTCCCCAGGCCGAGGAATCCTGCCAGCTCTACCAGCTTCTCCTCAGTTAGGAGCCAGGCCATTTTTTTAAATTATCTTATTCCCCACCTKGTCCAAATCTCTCTAGTTCTACTATGTTTCAAATTCCCAAGACTAGCAATACACACAGTGTTCCAAAGCATCACCCCACAGATGGAGTGTCTGTCTTTAGGAATCTGCAGAACTCAGTTTGCTTTARCTGAGCTCATCAGCAGCCTAGAAAAATGCACATTCACTAGTTTGACGATTCTTATTCAAGAGAATTCTCCTATTTAAGAGACTACTTTCTTATTAAGACTGTTATTTAAGAGAATAGTCAGCTCAAAGCTCAAATTCTTGAGCTTCAGTGAAGTTGTGAGGTCCTCCCACTGCCCCTTGTGCGCTGATGCAGTCGGGAGGATCACATTTTGCACATGGCAGATATCAATCCCGCTGCCTTCGCACTGCTGGAGATGGAGGGCACGGTGAGAGGCCTGGATCCTGAGGGGGCAACGGGGACCTGCTCATGTGACCTCCCCTTCCCATGCCCACGGCTCTAGGAAGTTTTCCAATACCGGCTCTAATGGAAAGTACATTTAACATCAACAATCCAACGCCTGGCAACAAGCCTAGACCCTAAATTACATTTCACATGAACAGAATCCAAATGAAGAGAGGCACAAGCAGCTTCTAAATGGCCCTGGGTCTGTCTCCCTCTTACCAGCTTCTTTCCAAGCTCCATTTAGTGATTACATGAAAGGTACATTAAGGATAAATGGCAAGATACTCGTTTTTGCTCTGTTCATTYCCAGGTAGAGCTCCAAACCTGCCTGCCCATCCGCCCCACCAGACAGCATTATCAACCTAGTTGAAGAGATGAAGAGAAGACTGTCCATTTATTCTGTTAAAAGCCTCCTCCAAAAATATTCTGCTTCCCAACACATGTCTAAGCAGAAAGGAAAAGCCCAGATTTATGCTAGCAATGGAAATGAGAAAACGCAGCTCTGCTCGTTGTCCAGAGGTCACCAGCTCGCACACAGCACCCCRCAGGGCCAGGGGAACCTCCTCAGCTCTGTTCACACGAGGGCCAAGCATCCACTGAACATCTCAGAAGCCACCAGAGCAGCTGAAGGCATCAGATGGAGTCTGCTAACTGGAAAATCCCAAGCTCGGCTCAACACACATTACCTTGCAGAGCTTGATAGTTTCTCCTCCCAGGACCTCCACAAGACATAGGGGTATCTGAAGTCTTCCCAGCTGCACCGCTGGAGAGCTCACAAGACTGAGGCCCGAGCCCAGCCCCGTGTTTCCTGTCATGCCTTCTGGACAAAACTCACCACTGACACGTGTTCCCAGATGGTTTTGGTTCCAAACCCTACAGCGCTGGGCAGCGCTGCAGGGCCCAGTGTTATGCTGACAGCATTTGCCTCAGATGAAAGCACCTTYGTAAGTCTGTAAGTCACAAGATCTGTCCTTGCTGCTCCATCTCCCGAGGACTTTGCAACAAAACAGCCTCACAGCAGTCTGAACGACAGGAATCACCCGCTCGCACGAGCCGAGGTTCACCGCTTGCTTAAGCGGCTGCAGTACAAAGGATAGCAAAGCAGAGGCCTTCATGGAGCTCGTTGCAGACAGGGGCATTAAGAACTTCATGCCAAATATTTCTGCAAGATTATTGTTCAAGTCTTTGGATATGTGCTATATTTTAACTTCTCACGCATTTCTAGAAGTATCCCTAAAATGCTTTTAAAGAAAAGCATTACAACAGTTTAAAAGGTACAACAAATACTAAAACCRAAAATCACTGAAAACACCTGAATGTCAACAGAAGCTAAACTAGAATCTACAAACAATAATTATAAAAAGAATTCTGATTAGTCCAAMTGAAAGCAGAATAAAAACAGACAATGTAGCTGGCCAGAAGCTTAATATGAGAACTTAAGATAGGTATGTTTGCACTTGTTATTCACATGGTGTTCTGGCAGCAATGGAACAGTCCCCAATATTAATAAATGGATGGTGTTACTGCTCTGATTGCAGAAGGGCAGCTTCTAAGGCACAGTAAATTATAGTGCATGTGCACCACAATAAAAACATTTTCCTGCAGCTTCATTTCTCATAACTATTTTCCTTACAGGCTGGAAAACGGAGCTGGATTGAGACCTTTCCTTGKGCCTTCTCGATTACCTTTCTGCTGCTTGTCCACACCACGTGTGCAGCTGCAGCATGATGCTTTGTGTCAGCCCAAAAGATGCAAGAATTCTCTTTACTTGTCACAGAATACAAGTAAAGACTTCTAATACARCACGTTGTCAAGAGTGGAAACTAAGAAAGTCATGATCTTATGCCCTCAGAGAAGATAGTTATTTATGCAGCACTTCCACATTTCAAGTTGAAGAAAAGCTATTGAAGCTCAGAGAACCCTCATCAATGGCTCAAAAATCAAGTGATACTCAACAACAAGCAACACTAATGTGGAAATACCTTTCTGACGCAGAAGCAGGAGAGTTTTAGCTCAGTSACCGCGAGCAGCAGGTTTCACCACCACCCCAAGGAATGCAGCAGGTCAGCCGCGCATTATGAAGTCCTCYGGAATGCACCTCGCAACCCTGGCCACCAGCCGGACACCGCCTGAAGGTCCCTGCGGCTCCACTTCCTCGCGAGGGAAAGCAGAAGTCGTCGCGGTGGGAACGGGCACACTCGTTTCTGCACAAGGAAGCCACTGCCGGGACAYGTATGCAGTGCCACTGCTACAGAGGCCAAGGAAAGGAGCACTCGCCTTGCACTGAAGACGCTAGGCAAAGCAAGCGCCTCATCTGCAGACGTGGAGGCCGTGAGCTCGTCACTGGTGATTCCAGTCATTCTTCCAGGAATCTAAATCAGCAGGTGGCCCTGTGCCAGAACCTGACAGTAATGACACAGTCTGTTTGACTGACTCACACACGTCTCTCTCCATTCCCCAAAATGACAGAGTGAGTGCTATTTTCTACTCATTGAGCCATATGGTGTCAGCTCGGACAAGGAAGTGGAGACAGAGTGCACGAAACAGGAGAGCAGAAAACATCAACAGTGAAGGCGGGCTTTTGAACACTGCGCTGTGGAGCCCAGAGCTCCCCCCAGCAGCTCTCCCCACCCCTCGAGGGAGAGGAGAGGCATCAGGAAAAGCGCAGACCTCTTCGTTCARAATTCCAGGTCACAGAAGGCTGCCCCTGCACCAGGAGTAACGTATTAACCCGAACATGTTCCAAGCTGCCCCTCGGAGCAAACGGCCCCCCTGTTTACCATAAACACCGCGCCTCCTGTAAGTCCCTAAGCGCCCGCCGTGACGCCACGCGCAGCAAGGCCTCTGCTCGCGCAGAGCAGCGCGGCACGCTTCTGTCTTAATAAAAAGCACTGCCAACGCGCAGCGTCACAGGGAAGACTTCTCCCTTGGGAGACACCACAGCAGCTCCCTTAATCACAGAACTGAAAGGGACCTTCAAGACAGAGCCCAGACACTGCGGGGAGCACCCCAAGCACCCTCGCCCGTGGAAAGGTGCTCGTTTATGGGCCACCCTCTGGGCCTCCCAAGCTGCTCCGGCAGGGACACCCACCAGCTCTGCAGATCACCAGCTCTGGCTCCCAGACCTCTCAGCAATGACAAGTCAGTTTTTCACACAAAGGCGGCCTTCACCAGCAAGGAAGCCGGGGCAGCCAGCAGCAGCAGCCTGGGAACGCTGCACAAGCTCCAGGACGCGACAAAACACACTCTGCGCAGCGGAGAAGATCATTAGCCACAACGCACACGAACAGCCTAGACCATCCCTAAAAAAGGCACTGAGATATAGTCACTTCCACTAACTCCCTGCATTTTATGTCACTTTTCCTGTATTGTAGCAGTGCTTCTAGGARAAGCCCTCTCTTTATTAGCAAGAGGGCGTGCTGAAGGCATGGCCTGGCTGCCGGCCCCTCAGCAGCGCAGCCCGACGGGGCCCGCACTGAGCGCGCCGTGCGGGCCGGCTCCGTGGGGCGGCGCGCCGGGACCGCCTGCGCACGCCGCGCTCACCACGGCCCAAAGCCGAAGCGCCGGAACCTCCCGCGGGCCTTCGCTGCTGCCCGCGGCTCTGGCCGGGATGAAGCCGCGAGGACAGTCAGGTCTCGGGGGTGACCTGGGCGGAGACCGCCCGTCTGGGCCAGCGGAGGAAGCGGGTCGCAGACAAAGGCGGCCCCGTGCTCCAGCCCGCCCGTTTCACAGGGCCCGTGGCCGCACACCCGCGGCTGCGGGGACAGGAAACGCAGACGCGGGCAGCGCCGCTCGGGCGCGGGGCCGCTCGGCCCGGCGCGCTGTCACCACCCGCGGCGGAGCCCCCGGCCCGCCCGTTAACTGCCCCCGGGGCCGCGGAGCCCTCCCCGCCGCCGGGGCCCCGGCCCCATCTCCCCACAGGGCCCCGGCCGCCCGGGTGCCGCCCGTACCTGAGGCGCAGCCGCCGCTCGCACCTGCTGCGCCCCCCGCCGCCTCGCGTGACGTCAAAGGCAAGGGGCGGGGCCGCGCCTTCGACGCCTAAATAAGAACCGGGAGGGGCGGGGCGGGGCGCGGCTACGTCACGAGCTCGCTGCTCCTGCGCGCGCTCTCCCCGCTGCCCCGCCCCCCGCTTGGCCAATGGGCGCGAGGGAGCGGCGAGACCCCGCCCCCCGGCCCCACCCCTCGCGGCGCCGCGCGCGGGCCCCGCTCGCCCCCGCGCGGCCGGGGGGGGCCGCGTCCCTGGGGGCGGCGCCGGGACCCTCCGCGCCCCCGGCCCCGCCCGCATCCCCCTGCCCGCCCCGCTGCCCCCGGCCCCTTACGGTGCTCGGGGCCCGGCCTGGGTGGTCCCGGCCTCGGCAAAGGCCGCTCCTGGTCCCCGGGGACTTGAAGGACCAACGTCACGAGGAGCGGGGGAGCCCGGAGGGGAGGAGGGCGCGGAGGCCTCGGCGCTGCCGCAGCGAGGCCRGGTCGGTCCCTTCCCCGGAATAACCGCCCGTGGGACGGGAGGAAACGGACTCATCAAGAGCTAATCTAGGATCTTGGAAAGGAAACGGAGCAGAAACCAAAGTGCTGCTGAATTGAAAGAGAATTAAGAGGAAACAGCGTCAAAGGAAACTAAAGCAGGAGCCAAAGTGCTACTGAATTAAAAGAGGACTAAGATAGAGGAAACAGGCCACAGGGCAAGAAAGGATAAGGTTGATGTTAAAGGAAGGTGGGTGCATCCCCTTTACATTAAACGAATACTGCCGTGCCTGGATTTTCACTGAGGATGTTGACCCGGAGCACAGAGGCAGCAGAGGAGCTAACAGGAATCAATGCAGAGGGCTCAAAACAGGCAGAAGCCAGACTGGGAGAGGCTGGTGTGCAGCMGGGAGCTCCGAGGGGACCGTCCCCGGCGTCCCCGGGCCGCGGCGCGGACCTGCGTGTGTCTGCTGACGGCAGGCGAGAGGCCTGGCCCGGGCAGGTCCCCTCGCACGGTGCCCGGCGGCGGRGTGAGGGGCGCCGCCGTGCCCGGCAGCACGCGGGCCGGAGGCGGGAGCGCGGTGCGGGCCGGGGGGCTCAGCCCGCCTGCGTGCCAAGGGCAGCGAGGTTCGGAAGATCATTGCAACCGCCGGCTTTGCAGGAACCACAACTGCCTTCCGACAGAAAGCAATCTATTTATGAAGCGAATGTGGCATCGTTGAAAAGCGGCGCTGTGCAGTGGGGCCTCCCGGGACAGCATTCAGCCAGCCCGGAGAGCTCCTGGCTTCGTTCCYGCACGGTGTTCCCGTTCTCCGAGGGCTGCGCAGGCTCAGCTGGAGCCGCAGCCCAACCCCTGCACATGCGGCTGTCGTTGCCTCAATAKTATTTACATAGGCATTGGTAAATGACAAGGATATGCAAAGCAGTGAGTCAGGTTTTGGTGCCATATCTTGCAGCCTTTTGCTAATGACAAGAAACCGGCCCATGGAAACTTCCAAGCACAGGTATTGGGAAAGCACTTGCCCAGATTTGCTCAGATAAAATAGGTCAGGGCCATGGGTCAAAGTGCTATATTATGGTGCCTGCCTCGAGCACGTGGCTCCGACTCGTGCTGGTGACTCAGTGCGAGGGGGACGGCGACCTCGAGCCCCACGGCTCCYGGAGCCCTTCCTGTGCCTGGGCAGGGGAACGTGTTTGGGGAGGCTGTRGTCGTGTCTCTGGCCAGCCTAGCCSCTTCACACGTAGCTTTCATTACAATATTATTTGTGTATGCGGTTGTAAATGATACTCTTTGGCCAGGTGCGTTACAGCAGATACAGCACGCATTGTTCTGCTGGTTAACCTTAAACTTGGCTTGGGTCTTTACTGCAAAGCCCAGGAGCATGCTCCATTGTCTTGTCGAACATTAACCAAAAAAGCAGCTTGAAAAATGCTGCGTGGCAACATCAAGATTTTATAAGGACACTCAGTACTTACATCTCCTAATTACCCAGTTTGCTAATGCTTCCAATCACSATGAAACCCATCTTGGTTGCTGTTAATACCCCTCCAGCAAAAGTATATTCTTGTCTCGGGGGTCCAGCCTCTTTCGGTCAGYGGAGTTAGCGCGTCACAAGTTACCTGCGAGGCAGTGGGGGCACCCGTAAGGTCTCGCACATGTGGGACCAGACGAGTTCAGCTGGCGGGAGGGGACAGGAGACTTTGMCAGCCCCACGGGTGTGATCAACTTGAAGCATTGTCTGAGACGTGGGAAGACCTGGAGGCTTTTGTACCCGTCAGAGCTGTCCCCTTTGCGYCTTTCTTTTGCCGGTGATTTTCTCCCCCACTTTCTCACTTTTCTGAACATGACCTCCCAAAGATGGGAAGGGAGAAAGGAATTCTGCCCATTAGAAAGAACAGGCTGCCAGGGAAGGGCAGTTTAACAGCTTCTGTTTTGCCAAAGCCTCCCTGCCCCTGCCAGCTCCGTTGCTTTGCAATCACAGCCTTTTCTTTTAGTGTTTACTTTTTTTTTTTCCGTCCTATATCCTGAAAGACATAAACAAGAGGGAATGACCCGACCTTGTAGAGGACAAATACCAAAGCTGAGTCCGCACAGCACACCGAACTGTGGAAAAGGGGGTGAAGTGTAAGAGAGAGAGCAGCAGAGTGCAGGACTGCTGCCCCGAGAACCTGCTGCAGTTCCTTGCCCCCCTTCCTGCTGCCTTTGCATCTCTTTCCACACAGTGGTTCAGTTAAATCTTATTGCGAAAGCCTGGTGAAACCCAACACTGTCTTGCAAGAGCATTAGGTGAGACGACAGGGTGCAGRCAGGGCCGTTTGGCTGGTTGTGGTTTTGGCGTGAGTGTCTGTGGGGCAGAAGCGGGGAGGGAGGGCGCGTGTGTAATGGTTTCCTTTGAACAATGCCTGCTGAAGACGCCCTGTCCAGGCCCAKGCTCCCTCCAATTGGAACGCTCCTTCCCAAGCCATGTGAGCTCCTCAGCACAAAAATGCCCTCGCGGCACCATGTGAGCCAATCAATAAATCATGACAGAGTGAAAATGCTGCCTCGGAGGATAGAGCCGGTGGATCTGTGCGCTTAAGTCTCAAGACCTGCCTGGGGACARAGGTCCTTCTCTTTGCCCCTTGTCCATTCACGTCTTTCTAGCCTCGGCTGAGGGACCAAGCACTGCGCTCTGGAAAGGGGAGCTGTGGCAGGCAGGCGGTGCTTGTTCCTCCCCTRTTCCTCGTGATCAGCTGTGATGTGCCCACACTGCCAGGTCAAACACAGCAGCTGCCCTTGGTTCCCCCATCTCGCAGTGAAACGSGGGTGTTACTGGCTGCATCTCCCTCTCCCTTCTCAAAGCTCTGGAAAGCACCRTGTGCTAGAGAGCTACACGTGGCTGCCACATTGCTTGCGGTGCCCGGAGACCTGTGCGAGATAATTCCTGAAGTTGATCTGCTCCTCTGATTCCATGTCTCAGGATTCTGGACCCTTCCTAAGCTGCTCTCTGGCCAAGRGGCTCCATGGAGTCTCTGACTTAGGGTCTCCATCATGCCCAAGTCGATTTCTACCTGCTCCCTGCTTGTCTCTCAATCCCGTCCCACCCAGTGATGTAGGATGTCTTCTGGAAGGTCTGTAGGCTGTTATATTCAGGTGCATGGTAATAATTCATACTGCAATCCACTGTATTCTGTCCTCTCCTGAAGACCAGGTTTGTAGCTGATGCACAGGCATCAGCTGATCTCTTTGGATTACATTATTTTACTTAGGCTGAGGAGATACGTGTTTCTGCTATGAATCTATCCTGTGGATCAGTATATGAAGCACCAGAGCTTGAGCTTGAAGAGCAGCTGATAGTTTTGKGGTGGAATTTGCTTGCTACTTTGCACAACCATGTCACCTGAGTTTGTCAGAGCCTTGGCCATGTCAGTAGGATGAGGTTTAATACCCCATCTCAGAGCCCTGAGATTAGGAAAGGTCTGAAAGAAAGCCAAGTCATGCCAGTCTTCAAAGAGAGCAAGAGGGAGGACCCAGAGAACTACAGTGCAGTCAGTCATCTCCATCCTTGGCAAGGTGGTGGAGCAGCTCCTCTTGGATGTCATCTCTAAGCATGTGGAAGACAGGAAGGTGATCAGGAGTCAGTATGGATTAACCAAGAGGAAATCGTATTTCACAATCTGAAAGCCTTCTGTGTCTAATTGGGCTTCAGCAAGGGTTTTGACGCTGTCGTCCACAGAACCGCCACGGGCAGGCTCGGGAGGTGTGGGGTGGATTGAGAACTGGCTGAATGCCAGAGCGCAGAGCGTTGAGATCAGCAGCGTGGAGCCTCGCTGGAGGCCTGCAGCTAACTAGGAGCCAATGCTGGCTCCAGTCTTGATCAACTTCTTCATCAATGACCTGGATGAAGGAACAGAGGGCACCCTGAGCAGTTCTGCTGAACATGCACGCCTTGGAGGAGTGGCTGATGAAACCAGARGGCTGTGCTGCCATTTGGATGGACTTTGACATGCTGGAGGAGTTCAGTGAAGGAAAGTGTGGGGAGGAAGAACTCCATGCACCAGGACGGGCTGGGAGTTGGCTGCTGAGAAGGGCCTGGGAGGCCTGGTGGACACCACGTAGATCATGGCCTAGCAATGTGCCCTTATGGCAGAGGAGGACAGTGGCCTCCTGCACTGCATGCGGGGGGCATTGCCAGCGGGTCAAGGGAGGTGATGCTTCCCTTCTGTTCAGCTCTGGGGAGGCCACGTCTGGAGGACTTAGTGCAGTCCTGGGCTCCCCAGCTGCTGGAAGGAATCCATCTGAGGGCCACCGAGATGGTTAAGGAGCCAGAGCATCGTGTGAGGAACGGCTGGGGGAGCTGTTTCTGTTCACCCTGGAGAGGACTGAAGGGAGATCCTCCCAAAGTATACGGGTGTCTGAAGGGGGAGTGTGAGGAGGATGGACAGACTCTTTTTAGGGGTGCCCAAYGATAGGACGGGAGGCAGCGGGCTCCAAGAGAACCGCAGCAAGTTCCTTCTGAACATGAGGAAAATCTCTCTTTCTCAGCTGAGGGCTGGAAGAGGTTTCCCAGAAAGCCTCGTCTTTGGAGTTACTCAAAAGCTGTCTGGCCCAGTCCTGTGTAACGTGATCTAAGTGACTCTGCTTGAACGGGACGTTGGAATAGATGATATCTGGAGGTCTCTTGCAATCTCAACCATTCTGTGACTTGGGAGTTCTGTGACRTTAGGCTAAGATTTAAATTGTCTCCTGCTCTGGGGAGTTTTCAGGGTGCAAAGCAATTGGTGAGGGATTAGTCTGTGCTGGGAATCCTGAGCAGATGTCAAGGGGCAAACAGAGCATCTGCCAGAGGCCAGTCATTTGTCTCCTGGAATTGGCAAGAAATAACTCAGAGGAGCTGAAAAGATGAGTCTGTTTGAAGGTTAATCTTGGTGAGAGGAGCTAGAAATTCAGGCTCCACTTGTCCTTCTGAGTTCAGCCATACCAAGTCTCTTGGTTTCTGGATCCCTAGATCTTCACACAGAAGCCACTCTGGACCTAGGAGAGCAAAGCCCAGCAGCTCCAACAKGAAGAAAGGCCTCGTTTCTTACACTCGGCCTCTGCTGTTGGCTCCTGGATGCTCTGCCTCTCTGCGCTACCTGGGCTGGCAGTTCTGGTGGTTATTTCTCTGACAACAGGGTTGAWCAGACCATTTCCATGTGAATACTTCACCTTAAGAGCCAGGGAACACAACTTGCGGGCTAGGAGAATGGGAGGTCCAAAACTACTGGTATTGCATTATAYAGAGTGTGCAGGGCACAGGGTTGAAGAGGGGACAGTGCATGGCATTTCCCCAGTGCAGATGACCTGGCAAGGTTCTGGATTCAAGGAAGGTACCTGGTGGGAGGTACCTGCCCATGGTGGAACTAGAGGAGTGGTTCTTCTGTGCCAGCATCAGAGGGGCTTGAGATGTATCTCAAACACGTGAATGTCCCCTGTGCTCCCAGTGCGGCTGGGGAAGTTCCATCATTTTACCATGCCTCCRTTTTCCTATCTGCAAATAAATAAATAAGCAAATAACTAAGTAAAAGGCTGAGCACAGGCCACCCACAAAAGAGGAGTGCGGGTTTCAGCTCCGTTGTGTGGAGAGGAGGCTGAGGAGCTGGAGCGTGGCGCAAGCCGGCAGCGAAACCACGGGCACGGGGCTGAACGGCCGGCACGGCGCCGCGCTGCCCGGCTGCTGTGTCCCCCGGGGCACCCTTCGAGCACGCAGGCCCTGCTTGGTTGTGTTGGGGTGGTTTAGCACCTTGTACCCACGGCTATCCGAGATGCCCAGAGGGATGTGCCCCTTTTCTTGCCGAGCAAATACTCCGTAGCAGCTGAGCAGGGGACGTCTCAGGGCCGTCATGACTCTGCTCCAGAGGTGTTTAAGTCATGGGAAACCAAGACACCGAGCGCGATAAACCACTAAGAATCCATCGTTTCTGGGCCGGTCTGCCCGTGATGCAGCAGAGGAGGTGGATGGAGGTTGGCAGGGCAGCGTAGGCTGCAGGAACCACGCGTGCGCTCGGACCCCAAGGCTCCCACGGGGTGTTCTGCGGGAGTGCTGAGCGGTAGCAGAGAGCTCTGCTGGCTGTAGGGGATCTGAGGCCGGGCAGGAGAGCGGCAGCGCGGCGAGGAACGTGAGGGAGCGGAGGTGCGGGCATGGCCCAGAGCTCAGCTTTCCCTTGTAGAGCCGGAGCAGTCCGAACGGAAAGGACCAGGATTTGGAGGGCAAGCAAAGAGAGATCCAGCAAAGCAGGAGGATTCGCCCGCGGACACGGGGTGTGCAGACCTGTGGCCTTTGGGGTGGCCGGGACCCGCGAGGCCGACGCTCTGCAGCACGTCCCGGCTGCTCTGACCACGGAGCAGCCACAAATCAGCCCCAGAGCCATCCCAGGTAGGCCCAGAGCTGGGGGCAGCTCCTTGCACCATACAAGTCAGGAGCAAGGGCTGGGCATGACCTTAACGCTCATTCTGAAGAATCCATCTGCATGACCAGCAGGCTGGGGCGGTTCCTGGAGTGCCTGGGCAGGTCACCACTACTGCTGCCACCAGGAAGACTGTGACACGCCTGGCGGATGACRACACTCAGGAGGACGCGGCCCTCTGAGCCCAGGAAGTCTGGGGGAAGGAGATGGTGCAACAGGAGCCTGAGCAACAGAGGATTTCGGTGCAAGCTTCACCCGGGGCCTGCAAAGAGCGTGATGGCTGGAAAGGGGGAAGGGGAGGTTTCACGGGACAAATTGTGCGTTGGTGGTTGCACTGGCCATCAGAGGCTGCCGTCCTAGTGCAGCGGGGTGGGACTCGATGACCTCCAGAGGTCCCTCCTTTCTGAACTCCGGCCGTTGGGCAGCCCACATCAGTGTGACCTGATAGTGGAGCAGGAAAGGATTGGTTTTTTTCTCTTTAGCGAAMCATGCCGAGGGGCTCAGGGAAGCTGCTGGAGAGGTGGGATTCCCTGGGACACCCTGAGCCTCGCAGGGATGCGGACCAGGATGCTCAACAGCAGTCCCGTCTGGGCTTTAGCTTCGCTTCCCTGCTAGCGGCTGGGTGCCTGGGATGGTGACGATTGTTGACCCTGGTGTAGAAGAACTGGGCACGAGCCAGTGTCACGGCCCCTATCCAGGGACTTGGCCTGCTTGAGTCAGGTTGGAGGCTCGTGACCGGGGTTGGAAGCTCCCCGTGCCGCTAAACCAGGGCRTTTGGGCATAACAACCTCAACAGCCTTCGCAGGGCACCCACGTGAGGYGCCTGCGGTCCTGCTGCTGCCCCGGGTCGGCCTCGACCCGGCAGGACCTGCTGAATTCAGACCCCTGGAGGATCTTCCCCGGCTGCCGGCCAGGCTCTCCCGGCGCTGCAGCTCCTCATTCCCATGCTGTTTATGCCACACGGGACAGCACGTGGGCGCCGCTATCTGTCAGCAAAGGCTGGGGCCAGCCCATTTTCGGCCTGCTGTGCTACAGGTAGCGACTGGCCCCATTTCAGGTGCCCCAGCAGCAGTTTAACAGCTTGTGCAGACAGGACAAGGCCCCATCTGGCTCCCTGGGGCTTCCCATGCAGACTCCCTGTCTCCTTGCTCTGGGGTCCAGCCCTTCAGTCGTGCCGGTGGCCGGGGAGCCGCGACAGCTCCTGCACTGAGCTCTGCTCTGCGGGTGCCTCCCGTGGTGCCCACAGCACCAACGTCCAGCTCGAGCCTGGGAGACCTCCTGCAGGGTAGGGYGGTGCCACGGAGGGTGTTGAAGAGGAAGAGGAGAGGCTGAAGTCACATTGGCTCATGAGTGACAGTGGGGCCTCGGGGACAATCTCAATTGCCCCATCCCAAAGGCCATCGCTGCCCACTGAGCCTTTCCGGCACACGGCAGGAGCCTCGGGAGGCTGC
>PTEX01000304.1:494524-528067 GCA_003342815.1 Eudromia elegans | reverse complement strand
GCGGTCCTTGCAGGGCTGCAGGTGTCCCCGCATGGCGGGTAGCCAGGCCTGGGCACCCCAGCGCCTCTTTCAGAACAGGGTCCGAATGGGGGCCTGGCCTCCACTGCGGGCAGCGCTCTCCCTATGGCCCCGCACACGGGACGCCCGGGCCGGAACCCCAAGCGTGGCACAAAGCAGCGTGATTCCCGYGGGAAGCCCGGCCCTGCCAGCGCTCCGCGGGTCCTTGTTCCTGCATTGCCCTCTGCTGGGCTCCGTTTGTCTGTCACAGTGTCCTTCTGTGCTGCACAGCTCCGCATTCCCTAGGGATCAGTGGGGTGATCCGGGAGTTCCTGGACCTGTGGAGTCCATCAGCTGAAGCCAGCGGTAGTGGCAAAGACTCCTGTATTGTGCAGAGGGGACCGGGGTGAAGATTCCTCTGAGGAACCTGCTGGAGATGGGGCCGAGACTGCGCTGCTCTGGGTGCGGGAGGCTGGCCGGGCAGCCGGGTCATGAGTGCGGGAACGCGGGACCGGCCAGGTGGAGACGGGCGGGGAGCCCGGGCGGGAGCAGCCCCAGAGCACGGACTCGCCTTAGTCCCGTCCTGCTGCGGTCACGGCCACCGGCCGGACCTGCAGAGCTGCCATGGCCCGTGTCACCCGGCAGTGAGACCGGGGACACCATAGGGACCCCAAAGCAGCCAGCCAGGTCGCTCCGCGCCCCGCTGAGCCACCCTGGCCGCTCCTGCGAGAGGTTTGGGAGCCTCCGGGCAGTTCCCCCTGGGGCAGAGCTTCCCGGGGGCTCTGGACGCGCTTGCAGCCCTCATGGGCTTCGCAGCACAGGAACCAAGCTGAAGTCCCTCCTTCGTCACGCGACACGCGCAAGCCCTGGGAGCTGCTGCTGGTGGCAGCGGTGCTGGGGCTGTGCCCTGTCCCTTCCCGCCCCGGGGGCCGCTCTCCTCCCACACCTACACACCAAGGTCGCGCTGGCGCCCGATTCTCTGCAGAAGGAATTAGATCCACAGTCCTCGCAGCGCCCCGCACTGCCTCTAAGGCACCGCTGAGACGGCCGAGGGACAAGCGTGTTGGGCAGCGCGGTGTGCCGGCACCCGCTAATGACACAGGGAGCACGGGGCGCASCGGGCTGGCCGGGCTGGGTTCGCCGCAGCAGAACGGGGCTTCGGCTTGGCCCTGCTCGGGGAGGGGACAGGCCTCAGYGGCAGAGCCGCCGCAGCGCCAGCCGGCACCTCTGCTCGGTGCCTGGGAACCGCGGGCTAGCGGGCACGTCCCAGCGCGGTCTGCCCGGGCTCGTGGCCCTTCTCCCTGCTGAAAACCTGGGGATAGGGATGGCAATGGGATGGGAGTGGGAATAACACGGGGATGCAGTGGGGATGAGGATGAGGAAGGGATAGAAATGGGGAGGCAAAGGGGATATGGGTGGGAGGGGGATGAGAATGGGAATAAGATAGAGGCAGGAAGGGGAGGGAGCAGGATGGGGAAGGGAAAAGAGGCAGGTGTTGGGGCTGGGAGGCCGTGAGGAGAAGCTGGGTAGCAAGGGAGGCAGAGCACGGAGCTGCAGGGCAGCTGGGTCTGCTGCATCTCCGGGCGAGGGAACCTGGCCCAGGAACCTGGGGAGTCTCCCCACATGCCTCAAGCTGTCCCCATGAAGGAGGTCACGGGTGTCTGCATAGCCGAAGAGCAGTTATTTCCACGTCCCCTTTTCTGAGAAGTTGAATGTGCCAGGCCGGGGAGCAGCAGGCAGGCCACRAGTGAATGAGGAGGAGAGCGAAGGCACTCGGCTCCTTCGGATCAATGAGCACGAGGGCAAAGCTCAGTGGTGGTCAGCAGAGGCTTCTGCCTGGAGTAGACGCTAGGGCGGGCGTGCAGGTGCTGCAGCAGCTCTGGAGTGGGAATGTTCTTGTCTGGTTCCTTGGGGAGCAGTCGTGGAGTGTCCGGAGGCTCAGGCTGACAGCCAGGGCAAGACTAGGTGAGCCCCAACAGGCGCCTTGGGCTTGGTGAGTACGCAGGATGAAAGAAGGTCGTCCCGGGCACGCSGTGGTCCAGCCTGCCGGCGGGGGCTGCCCTGCTCCCCGCGCTGACGCTGCCGGTGCCGCGCGACCTCGGGGCTGCTCGGGGTCTGCTGCGCTCGGGTTCCGGACCAGGCCCTCGGGGCGCGTCGCCGTGTCACCACGTGGGCACGGGGCGCGTGGCGTGGGCTGCCCCATCTCCCGGCCGGCGCGTGCGTGGCAAACCCCGGCTGAGCTCGCCCGGGGCAGCACGAGGAGCTYGTGCCGAGCTGCAGGGTGAGCTGATTCACGGTACAGGTCAGGAGAAACGGCAAGTGCTTCAATATCTTCCCGAGTCTGTATTTAACAGCTACGAAGCTCCTTTGGGCTTCAAAAGCCACCATGTGCCGAGCTGCTGCTGTGAGATACCGTCCGCTTGGTGAGCTGGCGGGAACGCAAACTAGAGAGGTCGACTGCAGGCGCTTGCGCTCCCGGTCTCGGGGCCGGGGTTTGAACCGCACACGTTTCCCGTGAGCACCTCGTCTGAGGGCTGGGAGCAGCACATACAAAACCAAACACATTGTCAGCCTGGCTCCGAGTTTGGAAGACTTGCAGCCCACAGAGTCCTTCCTGTGGTAAGAAGGCCCTTGGCGAAGCTGGGTTTTAAACAATCCTCTTCCCACAGAACCCCTCCTCACCCCCGCCCRGGGGTGCCCTGAGCACCCCGGGCAGCCCTGCGATTTCTGAGCGTGGTTTCGACGTTCCCGCTCAGCGCTGAACACTCTGCTCCACTAACCGGAGGCGTCTCAGTGCCGAARGGGCCGGGCTGGGCGGGTAGTGGATCCATTTCCCCTACGGGAATCAATGCAGGAGAGGAAGGGCATGTGCAGGAGTTGGGCAATACGCGTGACGTGGAGACCTGGGTGACGCGCGCGGGGCGCGGGGCGCTGAGCGGCGGGACTGGCCTTGTCSTGCCGCTTAGAGGGTGACAGGGGCAGCGTCCCTGCAGCAGCGCGGAGCTGCCGGGAGCTCCCGCCCCCGGCGCGCCGGGCGCTCCTCACGTGAGGCGGTGTCACGACCAGCTCTGCCCGAGATCCAGGGGGAYCCCCCAACGCCCCGTTCTTGGAAACACCCCAGGGATCTGCCCCTTCAGGCTCCTTTTCACATTGAGGTTCCCTATTTCTGCTTCCCTCGTTGAACGGTGTAGGAAGAGACAGGGCAGGCTTGTCCCTTCCTGGGGAAGTGGGGCACGGYGACGTGGTGGTCAAACGCCTGGGAAACACCACCAGAACACGGCCAGGCTGAACTTGGGTCCTGCAATGCGCAGCCCAGTTGCATTTTGTGTTACGTCTTCCGCTTTCCCCACGGCAGCCAAAGCTCTCGTGTGCACATCTCTGTTGCTCTTTTTCCTTTTTCTGAAGCAGAAGTAACGGCTCTGCAGGATGTTTCATTAAAAATAAAGGCAGAAGGCAGGTTGGAAGCGGGTCCCGGTGGAAGCGGGGCCGCACGCCCGGCGTCCTGAGGCTGCCTGCCGCRTGGGCTCCCCGAGGGCTCCCCGAGGGCTCGTGCAGCCCGTCCCGTGCCGGAGGAGCGAGACCGGCTCCTGTTCTTCTGCCCCTTCCAGGCAGCGCACGGGGCCGTGTTTGTGCTGCGGCCTCGTACGTCCTAGATTTTACTAAAGGGGCCCAATCTCAGCAGGGAAGGGAAGGGAAGGGGCTGCAGCTGCTGGCGCCCTGCGTGTCCTCAGCTCAGCTGCTCGCAGGAGGATAAACCGACATCGTGTCCAGCAACCGCGTGGAGTCAGGGCTGTGCCGGGGATTCCTGCTGCAGAAACCGGCACTAACGCAGCTCCTGAAACACCTGGGAACGCCGGGGATGAGCAGAGCACCGGATGCCYCATGGACATCCCGGTCCGGAGGAGATCTCCCTGGGGAATTCCAGCTCATGACGTCGGGAGTTACCACAAGAGGGCCCTTCACCGTCACTCGCGCTGCAGCAAGCGGGTTCCCCAGCAGGTGCCTGAGCGCGCACGTCCATCCGGACCCACTGCTGGCACGGGGAGCAAAGGCCAGAGCGCAAAACGCACTTGAGAAACCATGCACGAATGGGAGCGTGCTAGCAAGATGAGTAACGTTGTGGAGTAGGTGAGGAGGGAATCGGAGAGGGCTTCAGGTCCAGGTCTCGGTGCTGCTCAAGGCCGGTTAGGATCTGGGCACCAAATAAGTGTGCAGACGTGGGCACGAGTGTCCACCCACAGACAGAGACTTGCAACACGAGGCTGAAAGGGAGGCGCCTCCCGCTGCGTGTCGGGAGCGGGTGGGAGCCAGCCCGTGGGCCGTGCTCGTCCAAGGAGGCTGAGGCGTTTTCATGGGACCGGACGGTGTGCCCAGGCTCATACTGTGGCTGCGGCCCTCGCTGCCAGGCTCAGCCATCAGTTCTGCGTACAAAGAGTCTCTTGAGGATCCTGGGTTCACAGCAGCAAGAGCTAAAAGTGTTCCTCGTGAAGCTGGTGGGGAACCATGCTGAGCCTGGTTTCTGYGGAGAAAAGCAACATGGCCCGTGACAGAAGGCAGGTGATGGGGACAGATTTTGTGGAGATAGCTGGAGGAACTGGGCTTGGTCTCTCTAGAAAAGGAGGTACCCGTGGGTGYGCTGAGGACCATCCTGAGGCAGAGGATGGGCCGGGGGGCTGAGGTCCTGGGGCGGCAGGAGGGCGGTATTGCCTTGGGGAGCTGCGTCGCAGCATCGCGCCCCGTGCTGCAAGGCTGGCTGCCCTCCAAGCAGCCGGGAGCTGCGGCAGCACCAATGGCCCTTCCCGTATCTTGCCGTGGGTTTTCCCAAGCTGCCAAACCCCCTCGGGATAGAACGGGGGTAACGCGGAGGAGCAATTTCTGCAGAGCTACTTACCAGGTCGGCACGAGCGCCTCGGGACTGCTGCCCGAGCGGGGTTGCGAGCACAGGAGGTGCCTGGTGGACCAGCACCGGCCCAAGCGCGCCCGCCCGCCGGTGCCCGCCCCATTGCAGCCAAAGCCCGTCTGCCCCGCGGGCTCTYGCCTCCTCCACCGTCCTGTGTGCTGCCCCCAAACTGCAGCCAGCGCTRGTGGTTGGCGCTGCCACGGGGCCTGGCCATACACGTGTCAGCTGAGCAGAGCGGCACGGCTGGACGCTTCTTCCCGCGTTCCCTGGGAAAAGCCCAGGGGCAGCTTCCACGGCCGGCCGAAAAGCAGAGCCGAAGCCTGGGCCTCGTGGCAGCAGGTCCAGGCCTTCGGCTGCGGCTGCCTTGGGGAGTGCGGTGTTGGTGCCACGGCCCGTACCCCGTCCCTGCGGAGCCGCCCGGGGAAGCGTTTACCGGGCAGACCGAGCCTTTGAACGGGGGGAGCCGGGGCAGCAACAAGAGAAACAGAGTGTTCGTAGGAAAGAGCCACCACGTCTCTGAGATCATCCCCCAGCAGGGTGGGAAATGTGGATTATGTATGTGGGGCACCAGCTCCGCAGAGATCCCCSGAGCGGCGGAGCACGAGAAACCCGGCAGGGGCTGCCCCGGGTGGGCAGGGCGGTGCAGCAAGGAGGGCTCCTGGGGGCTCCGCAGTGAGCACGGAGCCCTGCACCGCCCAGCACGCTCCGCTGCCCCCCCGCCCGCCCTGGGGGCTCCCTGCCCGCTGCTCCAGCGGGACGCAGCCCGAGCCGACGTGCCCGACCAGCCCGCGGGGACCGGCGTGTGGGAACACCCCCGGCCCAGCTGGAGCTCCCCCTGCTCTGGAAGTCGCTGCCGCTGCACCCAGAGCCGGAGGGCACTGACGTCCCCGGGGAGCTGGGGGGACATGAGGGCCCCGCGCGCAGCCCGCCTGTGCTCCGCCTCGGCACGGGGCAGCGGGGACAGCCCCGCTCGCAGCGGCGCCGCTGCAGCCGACACCGCGGGGCCCTGCTCTGGAGCCCCCAGCACGCGGTGCCGGGAGAGCAGCAGCCACCTCCCCTCGTCCTACGTTTGCCGCAGGTTCCTGCTCGCACCGCTGACACAGGTTGCAAGCCAAGGGGAGGCGAAACCCCAGATTCTTCTGAGCACCCGTGCAYGCGCCGAGGAGCTGTCCACCAAAACCATCGTATTGCACAGCCCGCCTAATCTGAAAGGCTGGTAAGAAAAGTATCACCACCCCTTTCTTGCCGGCCTGGAAACTTGATTGCATCAAATGGAAATTTTCTAAATGTATTTGCACTCTTCCGTGAGAATTATTTAGGCAGAGCATTTAAAAAAAAAACAAAAACCAACAACAAAAAAGAGCATTAAATGTCTTCAAGTTCGATGGAAGATCTGCACAGGGATGAAGTGCATCACATTTGCAGTGGGGTTATTTTGGTGAGGAAGAGAGGGTTGAAGCAATGGTCACCTTTGTAATCTTCAAGCACCAGTTAAAACCTCCTCTAAGGCAGACAGAGATTGTCCGGAAGCAAAAGGGAGATGATTTGTTCATTTGTTCTTTTTTCTGCTGAGAACTGCTGAATGTTCGTTGATGTTTTGCTGGGTCAGAGACGGGAATTTCTGGGTGCATCTTTGTATATCCTGCTGSATATGTAGAAAGAGGAGAAGAAAGAAAGCTGAGGACTGTCTCAGGAACTGCCTAAATCTCTAGTTTTGATTTTTTTTTTAATCTTTTTTCCTGTCTCAGATAAATTARAGACCTGGAGAGCTTCTGTCTGTATTTTTTCAGTATTCCCACTGGTGTGATGTGATCACGCAACACATTAAGCTGGCGTTCACTCCACCTTCTAGACAGGGAGAAGYTGGAGAAAGAGATTGAACAAAGGCTCACGTTAAAGAACAGATGAAGGGCCCCATTGGGTTGAAAGCGAGCACCTCGACGGGGCCAAATCCGCCTGGCAGCCTGTCCGGGGGCGGCGGCAGCAGGCGGCCGCGCCGGGCCGCGCTGGGGCGGGGGCAGCTCCTGCCCCCCCGGGGTTTCTGGGCACTGACGCCTCGAGTCGCCTCCTTCTCCCTCACCTCCCGAATGGACTTTAGCACCTTGCAGATCTCCCTTCCTCTCCTGTCCACATCAGTGGCCTAAGTTAGAAATGCTGATTTTGCGTGTGACTCATTCAGGATTMGCTACAAAAGCAAGGAGAAGAAATAGCTTTACACCTCATTTCGAAGCTATTTAAGCCAAGTACGTCCTGCGTGGACATTAGATGCAAATCATTACACTGTTTCGAGCAGGAATTCACCTTACCAAGGGTAAGGAGAAGGACATKTTGCAGTCACAATTCCTGGCTAGGAGGTGCCAAACCSRAGGTGCTGAGGGCGCACGTGCGTGAGATTTCGGCCTCTTGGCAGCCGGGCAGCTGCAGGACGGGCTCGGGCACACTGGGCTCCACGGAGGGCTTCGGCCCTGCAGAGCGGTGAAGGTGCGCGGGGGCTGCGGCGCGGCTGGGAGCGTGGCACCGCAGCACGTCTTGTCCCCTGGCAGTGCACCCCCTCGCGTGGGACACCGCCGGATGCGTCCGGCTTCCGAGCGAGCTCCGCGCCCAGGGAAAGGCCCCTCGCCGCAGCCCGGCCGCCTGGAGCTGGCCTCACACAGGCCCCTCAGGCCCCTCGGGCCGTGGCAGGGCGAGCGTGCGCGGAGCTGCCGGCGCAGTGACCCTCATGGCAGAGACCGCTCTGCTCTTGTGAGACCTTGGCCAACACCCACGGTCACCCCGTCTGGGCACGGCACCTCCCTGCGGCACCACCACCGACGGCTGCTGGGAGGGGCTGRGCAGGACGCCTCCGTCTCTGTGCGTGAGGAACGGCAATTAATACTGACCAGGCCATCCAAGCCCGTGTGCTGGACACGCGCAGGAAGCGATGAACTACCCCCTTCAAAMCAGCACCAACATTAGAGAAGTTGTAACCAAGGAACGAGCGTGTCTTTCAAGAGCTCACGTACGCGAGCGATTCGAGAGGCCTCTGCTGTTACRCTGCTAAGCGGATGCTTCATCTGCTTCTGAGGTCCCGTTTTGTCTGAAGGGTTTCTCTGGGGAGAACAGCTTTAGGGTGTCTAATTGGAAAGCAAAAGGCTCATGGAAGATCCAGGACATGCAGAAGTTTTTATTTGCCTACATCGGATTTTTCCCCTCTATGAGACGGCAGCTCCTCGGGTGCTGGACCACACGCTGCGCTTGTGGGTGCACTCAGGATGCCGAGCGTCTCAGAACGTGAAGTTGCAGCCATGACTTGGCCATGAGCGCCAAAGAGTGTGGGGCTCTGGCTGCAGAGGACCATAGCAGGGCATCAGGAATGGCTGATGCTGCAGAGTGAAGCACTCGTCCTGCTGGTGCTGCACGTCATAAGCACAACAGAGTGGCAGACGGAGCAGCAAATTGAGCTTGGGTGGCGATGAGAGGGCAGCCTGTCCCTGCACCAGATCCCCGCTGAGTTCGACCCCAAGAASAGTCCTGCTGGGAGCGTGGCTCTTGCTGTGGGTTATGGCACTGCCGCCTGCCCCACCTCAGCGTCCTCGGACACTCGGCACCTCCTCGGAGGGCTCAGGCCAGGCCGGGTGCTCGACCGTCGGGCTCTCACAGCCCAAACGCCTCGGCCTGCGGGGMCGGTAGGCGCTCAAAGCGGACGTGTCCAGGGAGACTCCTTGAAAGGGCAGGCAGGATCCGTTCCTCCGGTCATGCTGGCCGTGTCATGGAGTAGGAATTCACGCAAAGTCACTTAAAGATGGAGCCCGAGATGCCTCGCCCCTCCACACTGGGCAGGAGTCTCATTCCCCGCAGTCCTCCCGAGCACCTGCCTTGCCCCTCCTGCAGGCCAAGCGCTGCCCCGTCTTGGGGCTGCTGTCCGCRCTGGCCGGCCTGGGACCGTCTGCAAAGCCACTGCCACCCCGTGACTGTGGCCTTCCCCAGGCCGCCGGCCGCCTCCAGGGGCACCCCTTGCAGGGCACGTGAGTGAGGGGCACAGCTGCCACCGCGGCGGTTTCCACCTGCATCCGGGAGGACCGCGGCTAGGACACGGAGGAGCGGGAAGCACCGGTCACCTYGGAGCCGACTCCGCACTGTGGCAAGATGGATGTGTTGCCAGGAAGAACTTTTTGGAAGGGCTTTTCTGTAGTACACCAGG
The DNA here is from genome assembly GCA_003342815.1 of Eudromia elegans. Lineage (NCBI taxonomy): Eukaryota > Metazoa > Chordata > Aves > Tinamiformes > Tinamidae > Eudromia > Eudromia elegans. Next base: position 518,990 of record PTEX01000304.1, on the reverse strand, counting down.
AGTGGCTGTGCCAAAAGGGTCCCCACGCCAGCTGACCTTGGAGCTGCAGGGACTGTCCYCCTTGGGCCAATGAGTTGGGTCAAGACGCCACAGCAGCAATTGCAGAAGCCTAATCGAGACGTCCCTGCCTGTCCCACGGAGATGAGGACAGACCTCGCTCTGGGGCACAGAGCTCAATGACTCCATCCCAGAGCTGCTAATGACACGACTGCACCAACCTGCTCAGGGAATGAACCACGAGCCCAGCAGAGTTAAGAGCAGCACCACCTCCGCCGTGCTCCTGCTCCTCGGGCATGGCTTTCCCAAGAGACGGAAAGCTTCCACGCCAGGTCTCCCTTGAGCAAATAACCACAGGCTGGACGCATTCTTTCAGGTGTGCTGCTCTGGCTCCGAGGGCAATGAATAGAGGTGTGGTGGTGGCACTGAGATGTGGCACCAGCACAAGATCTGGGAGTCCTGCCCACACCCCCCTTCCCCCCCTGGTTTGTACAGAGAGCCCAGAATTATGCTCTGGATTGTGTGTCACCCTGTGGCATCACGTGTTGGGATGGGACCAGGGCCTTCTCTTCCCTTAGAGGTAGGACTATAGGCTGGGGTGAAGAGGAGAGGTCTGTGAAGCTTCCTGCATTTTCAGGAAGCTTCCTGAAGCTTGCACTTGTTCCCTAGGGACTGTCACAGCGCTCTGGAGGGGTCACAGGAAAGGCTGTTCCATCCTTGTCCTGGTGAGTTACAAATGGGGGGCTTTTCTGCTGTCTCAGTATCAGACTCCTGCCCACTGCCCAGCTGCCCAYGGCCACAGCTCAGGACGCATCTTCTCTAACAGCCCCCAAAGGAAAGCTTGGGTGGGAGGGCGCCCGGAGGCCGGGTCACCCACATCGTGGCTGGTTCTGCTCTTGGTGAACAGCGGCCACGTGGAACAGACTGAACTTTGGCATTCAACATTGTTGTTCGGCAACATCTCCCTCTTTCCACACTGGAGAACTCAGCCCCGAGGTGAMCATGGGGCAGTGCTTCATCCTCCTCCGTGTCCTGGCCCTGGTGGTCCAGGTCGCTTATTAGACAAGTGCCCTGAATTTTGTGTGCTCTTTCCAGGCTCCTCCTGCTGCTCCATGACCCCATGGGATCCCCGACAGCCCAGGAGCTCCGAGCAGTCCCACGACCTCACTGGACACTGCTATAACACAAAGTGAAAACAGCCGGAGATTTCCCTTTCATCTTGCTGCTTACTTCATCCCTCGAAACCCGAGGCTGGGTAACTAAGAGACTTAGTTCGAGACTTAGCCTCTGCAGTCCCAGGCTCATCTCCGTCTCCTGCAAGCTTGCTCGGGTAGCATCCAGGCTCTCCCTGGAGCCTCGCTGCTGCTGCCCATCCAAGCCAACCCCACCTGGTATCCAATTAACAGGAAAAAAGCAAAATCAGGGTAGATGGCAGTGCTACTCAAAGGAAATGAGTCTGCATGGAGAACATCAGCGCTCACCAGACCTTATCCAGCGTGATCCCAGGTCAAGGGCACTGAGAGCCGAGTGGTCTCAGAGCAGGCTGCTGTCGGAGCAGAGCAAATCTCTTTCTCAGGGGTTTCTCTCCTGGTGCCATCTCCTGTCATGGCCAAAAGGGGTACCAGGTTTGTGTGAACACATTGACAATAAGGTCTGATGGCTTGAGAATGCTGAAGAAGGGTGACGGGTAGTGCTGCCGATGGGGCCTGGCTGTTGTCAAACGTTGCTGACGGCAGCGCCAGGCTGGGGATGCTGCCAGAGCCTCGGCGCATTCCACATGTAATGGCTGTGTGCTCACGGAGGCCCAAGGACAGAGCGGGTAACCCCTTTCATCCCTGGAGAAGCCGAAGGCCATCCCAGCTGTGATGGCCATGCCAGGGGTCCTTCTGTCCTAGCACTGTCTGTGCATGGAGAGGGACACCCCTATGCAAGGTGGCATGTGGCCATTCACCAGCCGTGACAGCAGCAGGACTAAGACTTCACGTCCCAGCTCCAAACAGGGGTGTTGCCTCTTGCTCCGGGCTGGGCAGACACGCCGACACCACCCTGCAACCAGCCGAGAAAGGTCCCGGTGCTGCCCCCTTCTTTAGTCTCGTGTTTCCCGGCTGCTGCTGCCCAGAGGTGCCGTTTCGGATGCATCCTTAGCTTCATGAGCGTTCAGCCCTTGGTGGAACCACAGATTTTTAAAGTCAGAAGGGCATTGYAAGGGGTGGCATTTCTGGCACCAGAAAGGATACAGAAACTTTCACCCCGTACCTTCCGTGTGCTTCCAAAGCTCTCTGCTCGCGGGCTCTCCTCTGAACTTGGAAGTCTCAAGCACCGGCCAGTCCAACCCTTCTTGCTCAGTAAAATCTCAGCTGCGTCCTCAGCTCTGTCGTTTTCAGGCCTTCCGGGAAGGTTGCCCAGGTTTGTGCCGCTGTGCTCGACCCCAACGTGCTTTGCAAGGAGGGCTGCAASGCGGAGCCTCCCTGCCGCGGGCGGCGGGACGGGGACGCTGGGGCACTGCSCTGCGCTGGGCACCCGGAGCAGCGGCGCTGCCGAGGCTGCTCTGCCCGTCTCACTGCATGATGGCAAAAGGCACCGTCCGCTTTTGACACGCTCTGGATGAGATGGCAGCAAAACACATCGGGAGACGAGTTCCTGCTGCTCCTCCTGAGGGCCACTGCAGCAAATGAGCAAATGTTCCTCATAGGAACAACTATTTGCTGTTATCAGCAGTGTTTCTTCTCCTGCTTGGATTCTTTCTCAGGCTTTAAGCATTTCTTGAAGTCAAGAACAGGTTCTCTTCCAAATGTCCAATGGCCATGCTGAATCACTGGGTGGCAAGTCATCTTTCCACATGAGCAGGGCAAATGSTGATGYCAAAAGCACCTGCCTGGTTTCCCAYAGCAGAAAAGTCACTCTGTGATTCTTATTTTCCTGGAAATTAGCGTATGGGAGTCATTCAAGGAAAAATAGCTCATATTTCAACTCAAAGCTACAGGGTTTCAAAACATGCAAAGTTCTTATCAGGAGATTCCGGAGTTGCTCAGGTGACACCAGCCACAAAKGAATGGAAGCAATAACAAAAATACCCGTTTATGGTCATTGTTTCTGTTGCACATCTCATTCTGCACACTAAAAAAAATAAACAGAAATAGGGGGAATAAGAACAGTAGCCACTAGAGGGTGTGGAAGCGGAGTTGATGTTCCTTGATCTCTGGGAGGATCCCAGACGCGGGTCCCGCCCGGACACGCAGTGTTGGCGCACGGCGGGTGTCTCGAGGTGCGCGGCTGCGTGCAGAGCGGGTAGCGGGCAGCCTGGGCTGCCTGCAGGAACCCTGCGCACCGCCGTGCCCGGTGCGAGGGCGGCGGGAGGCAGGGCAGGGCCCGCGCGAGCCCGCCGGGGGAATCCCGTCCCGAACGCGAGGCAAAACACCCGCCTCTGACAGACTGAACCCCGTGGAGGAGACCGGCTTCGTAAGGCTTYGTAAGCAGGTAGCTAGTGCTGACAGTGCTAAATTCAGCATGACTTGGCAAGCTGTACACGAAACAGCCTGGAAAAGGAGAACTAAAATCRTAGATGGTATTGTATATAGCTTCCTTCTCCTTGTCTTTTACACGGATTTCTCAAGGCAGCCTCTGTGCCCTCCGACTCGTGCTGCTCCAGAGCGGAGTCCAGCAACGCGGCCGCGGGAAAACTAGGTGGGAGCCCCCCGAACTTGGCTCCAGCCTCGCTGACGGCCCCAAGCATGMGTCCCTCTTGGGTTCCCACGACTGCCCAGGGACGCGAGCGCCTGCCAGCAGCCTCCTTTGGCCGCCAGCACGGGGCTTCCTGCAACCTCCGAGCCGGGAAGGACGGACCAAAGCACGTGCCGTGCTCCGAGCCGGCCGCACAGGGGGTTATACAGCTCCGTACCTCGGAGCACGATGGTCTTGCTGCCATCCAGCCACTTCCGGATGAAAAAAATGTGTATATATATATATATATATACACATAAACATAATATATATATACATAATATATATATACACAAAAGGATTCAATGCAGTGAATACGGTAGCTATGCAGAACCATTTGCTGGAGGACTTCCTAATAATGGCATTCTGCTCTGTTCCAGCACCAAAATCATTTGGGCTTGCACATGGAAGCGCARTATCCAAATGTGGATCACGCTGGGAAATGTTAGGTAGTAATCCCATTGCAGCCCTCAGGGAAATAAAGCTTGTGGGTCTTCCCTAGAGCCTACCCTAAAGCAAAAGGGCATAGGCAAAAATTTGCTTTGGAAGATTTGAAAGAACAGCACAGACCAAAATAAATAAATAAATAGGAAAAAAACACATTAAAAATCAGCACTGATGAGAGCCATCTTAAATCATATGATTTATTTAATAATTCCATGTAAATACTTTAGATTTACTACAAGGCTTGCTGTTCTTTTAAAGAGATCATTCAARAAATAAGAACCTCTCGTGACTGGCCGGTTTACTGGAGAGCTCTGCGCTCCTGCACAGCCAGGAACGGGTTTTCTATTGAGTGGAACACGGTGATTTCTCTTGGTTCCCTTTTGCTTTGCACACAGCCCCATGGACACGCGTCCGAGCTGCTCCCTGGCGCCGGCACCGCGGAGCCCGGCGCCCTGGGGACGGGACGCGGCGAATTCTCCCATCCTGGGATTGGGAAATGTTGCCGTGCGAGCGGGATGGCAGAGCCTGAACGACCACGGTTCGAAAGGAAAAACCAAAAAAGATGCCTTTTTTGGTCAGGAAACAGAACTAAATCATGAGGAACTTCTCTTGGGGAGGTACCAAGGCAACGAACTCCATCGTTTGCACTTCCTCATCAATGTAACGGTACATATCCAGGAATGCACAGCTGAGGAAAAGCATCCACGACCTGACGTGCAGCGGTTCTGAGGCTGGGCACAGCAGCACACTAAAGCCAAAAGAACGATAGCGTCTTACATAGTCAAATGAAAAATAAATATCTTTATTTTCTGCCTACTTTATTTCAGTTTCCAAACAAATTTTAAATAAATCTGTACAAAGTATACTGTTACAGTATATATTTGTTAACTGAAATGCCTAAATATAACAACACTACAATAAAGCAGTATAGATTGGCACATCTCTAACAAAGATTAACTTTTACACTCGAAAAAAACTAACGCCCATGAAAACCCTTAAGATAYTTTTGGTGTTTTTTTAGGTAAGGTATATTCCAAACATGTTCCATTTGAATTCTCCTCGATGTTAAAAAGAAAATCACTTCCAGGCATTTTGCAGAGAAAGCGAACATCCATGTACTTTGAAAGGGACACTATCAGGCTGATACACATGTATTTATATAAGGAGAATTTTGGAGAGGAGCGTGGGCGGCGCGCACGGCGCTCTCGGCGCGGGGGCCCCGCAGCGCTCGGGCCGGGCTCCGCTTCGGAGGTCCGGCCTCTCCCACGCGGTCTCCCACGCGGAGGCCCTGCGCCGTGCTCCGCGCGGGAGGCCACGGGGCCCTTCCAAGGCCGAATCGCAAGCTGAGCTGATAGTGTCCCTTCGCTCAGCACAGGGACTCCCATGCCACACAGAGCACATCTCKAAGCAATCTCCTTCACTGCAGGCAGCGGGAGAAGCCAGGTGCATTCCTAAATCCGAGTTTTCAAGAGACACCATCCGAGAGCAGCTTCAGGACCTTTGGAAATCTTGTAAGTGTTCATTAAATGATTCTCAGCGGGAACGGGGGGACACATGTTACAGCTTAAGGGTGAGATTTTTCCTCTCTTCCTCGTTCTTCCAATGATCTATTAAAACAGTGTTCACCCRCTGAAAGTTAATCTTACATTAGGATGCAATGCAATATTGGCTGCAACATAAACCTATAAATAAATCCAAACTGACATAGATTAAACTCTGTTAAATATTTCTAAATTAATAAAATATTGACAGTATTATTATAAAATTACATTATTTACAATAAGAAAAAAAATYGAGGCTAATTTATATCTTTAACACATCTGGGCTGGCAACCGGGTTGTGACTCTGGGGACAATTCACCATCAAGTTGTATTGCACGACCCCTTTTTTGCCCCATTAGAGCTAGAGGGGCTAAGCTGGCCCTGGCCTCTGGAAAACCAGTGACCTCTCGTGGTGGGGGAAGCCTTTGGGTACCCAACCGGGCCAGGAGTCCTGCGCAGGGCGGCTGCAGCTCACGCGGGACCGGGCTCCRCTGCCCAGGGGACGGTTGCGCTAGAGAACAGCCAGCAGTGAGACCCCCCTCAGGCTGCAAAAGGGGAGGAGAGGCAGTTTTGAGCTCCAAATGCACTGCGGGAAGGCTCCCGGCMCTATGGGCTCCGCCTAACGTTGCCCGAGCTCTGCTTGCACCAAAGGGAAGGCGACTCGAGCGTCTCTTTGCCCCGGGCTGGCATTAGGCGATTGAGCTCCTTAAAGGGACATAGTCAGGCTGCTCTTGCGCTGGAAACGCTCTYGCCCCCCGTCATCGAGGGCGCAGAATATCCGAAACCACTTTTTCATTTTCCTTGGCTTGGCAGGGGAGCGCGCGTGTGTAATTTGTTTTCTCTGTGTTTTTTATTTACTTTTTTTGTTTTTATTCTTGGGATTTTGGTTGGTCGGAAGGGAAGAACGCGGCTGGGGCRGAGCGCCCGGCTCGTTTTCCATTCCTCGCCAGCTTCTCTTTTTCTTTAGTGTTAGCAAAACGCCCTTGTGTTTGGGTTGCAAACACTCCCAGAAAAGGAAGCTCCRGCACTTCCCAGGCTGCTTTGGCTTGGTGTTAGCCCCAAATCCTGCAAATYGCATGGATCTTTTCCGCTCAGAGAGAAAAGCCAGCCTGGTTTTGGAGCCTCACCTGCCTAACAATGTCCTTTAAGGATCAAGCCTTTTACCTGCCTTTTCTGTCCGCTTCGGAGCAAGAGTTTGCCAGGAGCTTAGAAAAGGCCACGTGCAAATCCTCTCCCTCCTCCCCATTTCATGCTGTCTTTGCAAAACAGAAGCTTCGCTTCCTAGCAGAATAAATAGAAAAATACACGAAGGAGCAGGAAATCATTCCCAGCGCTGACCCTCCCCGCCCTTCCCCCAGTGCTGTTTGCTGTAAAGCAGAGAGGTCATTCCCGAGCGTAAACTACTGAATCGATATTTTCTCACCCAAGCCCGAAGATGCTGGTGAGGGACCCACCCCCGGGCGACCCCGTCCACGCCCGGGGAGGGATTCCCAGCACCTCCCGCGCCAGGCGGACGGGAACATCYGTATCCTTAACAGGCAACTTCATAAATGTCAAGCAGCAATCGGCAAACTCGGGTCTACGTTACCAAGAGAAGGGTCTAGGTCCTGCGGGCTCCTTTTCCAGAGATGCAGGTCGGGAAAACTAGAAAGAAAACTCGGAACCTTTCATTTACCTGCTGGTTTGTACCGGGGGGCAGTGGGAACGAGAGAGAGACGAAATGGCAACTGACCTTATAAACAAAGGTATGTTTAGGGCTTCTGGTTTCAGGAATAAACCGATATTTACTGGTAAAAGTCTGCCAAAAAACAAAAACAGAAACACAGGATTACTGGTAAATATTGGTTTATCTGGAGAAGACAAAAAAAAAAAAGAAAAAGAAAAATCAAAACGTCAGTTTGTTCCTGATCTCCATAGGTTCAATTTCTGCAGTCCTGAGGGATGCCAGGCCGGGAGCAGGACGCCCCGCGCGGGAGCTGAGCGCTCGTGCAGGGCCTCCCTACGCCCCGCTGCGTTCTGGCCAGTGACACCTCAAACCAGAAGCCTCCTGTTTCCAGGGGAGTCCCATCTCTGCCCTGCGCCTCTCCCTGGATTCTCCCCCTTTCCCAAAGACTGCAGCGAACCGAGCGGTCCCCAAAGGGGGTTTTGGCCGGCAGCCCACGACATGGAAAGTTTGCACTGGAAAGCACTTGGAAACGAGTTTGTATATAATAGGGTGTCTCATGATGAAGGCTGCTTGTACCKGAGCCCCTAGGTTTGGGCTGCTGTCCATGGCATGAGACACCGTAAAATATACGAGACTGAGGGTATATTTGAATAAAGGATTTTCTTATAAGTGGCATAAACCCATTTGTTTTATTTACATGCTTATTTATTTCCAAAAATATAGAGTTGGTCCACATTGGACAAGAGAAATCAAGAAGTGATACAGTAGAAGAGTTAAAACTCCAACATTTAACCAAAGTACAATGAAATTCCAGAATTCTGTGGCTGATTAAACCACAGAAACATACACAYGAGCCACACAGACATTTGTACATATAGCATCATATTACCAATAATATTTGCAAACATGAGGTCAAGATGGCTAAAAAACCCCCCAAAAGAACAGAATATAGATCATGGCTGAAAGGAAGCAGGTTTTAAATGACCTTCACTACCGAGGCAGAACACAACTCTCCAGAGCTGTTCCGTTTTCATTCTGTTTTCCCTTGTACTGGAAAAGAACAAGTCCTGATTTGTCACTGTGGGCATCCAAATTTTGGATTCATGCTGGACGTGGGGCAAGCCAAGCACACTGGACTTCCTAGACGCGCGCTTCCCGGTGGCGATGGAGGCGCCCGCTGCCTACGTGAGCGGCATCACCAGGAGCCAACGCTTCCTTTGCTGTCCCTGGGCGGAGGGCAGAGCAGACTGCTGCCCAAGGGCCCCCCCAGCGAGGCCCCCGGCCGGGAGGGCAGAGCAGGAGCCGCGCGGGGACCTTCCGCGGCGCCCGGCCGAGCCCCGTGGGCCGCCCTCCTGGATGGAGACGCTGCAGGACGAGGCCGAGGCCGAGGCGCGCGGGGCTGCCGCGTGTGCCGAGCTGCACAAAGCGAAGCCAAAGCCAAAACAAAGCCCCGCGTCTATTAACGTTGAGKTTCACACTAAAGCTGGGCAAATTCACCAGGCAGGGGCTCCTTCCCACCCGCCCCGGACCTGCACGTCCTGCCCATCAACTCTAGCCCCAGCCTAGCAAACCGCGGTGCTGTCAAACATCACCTGGAAAAGGAAAAACGGGCTGTGTTTTATACCCTTCCTGTGGCCGCGGGGCCGAGGAAGGTCCTGATGGGGTTTGTCCTTCCAAGAGGGGATTCCCTCCCTCACCACGTGGGGTTTTGGGCACTGGGAATGGAGGCCTGTCCACCTTCCCTGGAGGACTGCAAGCCTGAACAGACTTAGGGCACTAGAGGAGGTGACATCTCACTGAGGAGTGACTTTTTTTTTTTATCTCAAACTACTTAAAACGACTTTCTTTCCTCCCCCCTCCTTTTTTTTTTTACATTAAAAATGTCAATCTGATGACATCTGAAGGGAAAATAAGTGCAACAAGATGCATTGTCCCTGTGCTACAGCCTTGTTCAGCTACCTATTTACTCCTCCTCATCATCATAACCCCTCCGTGTCTCCAAAGGATGGAATGAATAGATTGCAATGTGTCTCTTCCCATTAAAATTTTTCACATAAAAGCAAAGTGTGCTTCTAATCTCTGTGTTTGGGCTCTTTTGCAGAGCATCATGACAAGTGAAACAGCAAGGACAATTTTGGCACTCCTGCCATGTCTACAGAAAGACAAGCAAATCAAGCCCTAGGTGGGGCAGAGCTACAGCCAAAGGGTATAAATTCATTTTTTCTTTTTCAAGTCATATTTGACATTCACAATATTAGGCCCAGGCCAATGGGGATGCTAGTATAGGACTAACTTATAGAACACCAAGAGGAATTATCTGTTCCTATATGCATTTAAAGGCAAGTATAATCAGTACATTTAAAAATAAAAAAGATACTATCACCAAAACGCCAGACCTTGAGCAGCAGCTAGATGGGAACAAGTGTGCAGTTTTCGGTGTGGACACACAGCTTTAGGACAAGTCACGATCGTCACCTGCGTCTGCAACGATCTCTGTCCTTCTGAGGTGTGTTCTGCAATAGCTCTAATCTCAGATGGGGAACATTTTATTAAAAAGGACGGGGCCTGACCCCATGCAGCTGGGCACGTACAACACTCCCAAAGGAAACCCAAAGCCCAAATTCCTACCGAGCGAGCACACGAGGTTGTTCATTGTCTTACATCAAATAACTAACATGCAAGCATATCACAACTTTTTTTAATATATGTCTATATATATATAGCGTACTTTAAAGTCAGCAGAAGTAATTTAACTAGAACCGAGCAATCTAAACGAAGTTAGTATTTCTAGGGAAAGGGGACACGGGTTCTGTCAGTGCCAACCATCAGTATACCAAGGGAAAACAGCACAGGAGCACCTCGGAGTGCTGACAAACTATATTTCATAGGGGTTCAAACACAAGAGCATCTAAGATCCTAGCAGCTAAATGTATCATATTCAGATATTTCTTATGGCAGTCTTTATATAGCTCTGGCTTATTTACTTGCGCTACCCAAAACCAGGTGCCGAGGGAAGGATACTCTTCCTTCTGAACAAGAAAATCATTTAAAGCCTAATAATAGTAATATTGGCAGGATATGAAGGAATATATTTTTTCTCTGCATACTGCCTTGCACTTCACACGGCCAGACCTAACCCCTAACCCCTTAGTCACTGCCAGGCTGCAGAGATGCCATTAACATAAAATGACCCCTCCGTGGGCTCCCAATTTCCGATTCAGATTTTTAAGCTCCCATATATATTTAAGATTAATAGAAAGACTTGAGGCAAACCTGCTACTGATGGGTTCCTATCCTAAATCGGCCGGTTGAGCTCAGTGCTCACTCTTCTCTCTCAGCATTCCCGAAGGCGAGGCCGGCGGGAAAGGCCAGGGGATGTGCTGCGCCTTCTGGRGGATCCCGATGTCCCAGCCTACACTAGAGCAGCGCAGGGCTGCTCCAGCTCCCCCCGGTCACCGATGGCTCCCGACGCGTCTCCCGGCAGGAGACGTAACGGCGGCAGGCACGAACACACGGACACGCACACGGACAACACGTGCTCGAGAGCGGAGCTCGGCAAGAACGGCTTTCTTGGCCTCAGAAATATCAGACAGGCCTTTTCCTGCACCCCTTTCCTTTTCACTCAATGCCAAGAGCTTTCAGATTTTTTGGTAAAAGCAAAAGAAAACGGAATTCACCCAGAGCCGGTTGCTGAGGCCRCTCAGGAATGTGGCGGCCCTGCTGTTGGAGCAGGGTAGGGATCCAAACTGGGGCTGTCACATCACAGGAGAAGTCAAGATTTCATCTGACCAACCATATCCTGGGGTTCTTGTTCTCCGTTCAGCCAGCCAGCCTTTGCGCCTGGACCTGAACACCTTCACAGTAAACATTGGACCTGAACACCTTCACAGTGAATACTGGACCATCAGCCTTCCCTGCCACACCGCTTGGCTTTAGTGCATGGGGCTTGTGCAGAGGAAACGCGCTTGCTCAAAGACCGAGGCCGTCCCCAAACCGCCTCCGTGCTCAGGAAGCCTTGGATGCCCATCTCCAACTTGACTTTTGTCTCTCTTTTGACTTTTGTGCCACCTGTGATGAACATTGGTTGGAACAGAAGCAGCATGAAATTACTCTTCTCATTACAAGAATAATTTTTAAGTATTTTCTTGGGAAGATTTTAACAAAATATTTCAAAATATTCAAATAAAGATGAGCTGACTCCCCACCTCCTGCTGTATGTCAATATGTCCAAAGATTCTGGTAGAATTACCTGGAAAACAAGATCTGTCTTTGCAGGAAGTGGGCTGCTTGTCACCTATCCCATAGACAGCGTTCCAGGTAACCCGTGTCCGAGCAGGGCTCAGGATCACCCATCTGCAGTGCTCGTYGGTGGGATGTGACCTAGTCATGGCCGCTACTGAACGGTTTTTTAACAAGATCTCATTTTTGCTAGTAAGTYAGTGCTTCAGTCTCAAGCTGCTTCAAGCCCCGCACATGCAGCTTTTGCTCCCACGCTCCGGTGTATTGCCTCGCTCTAGCATTCCTGCCTCGGACTCTCGAGCTGCAGAGAGAGGCTCCTCATCTTTACCGGCTCGGAGGACTGGCTCACGCACAGGCACGCTCTCAAACACACAATTTGCTCCAGAATGAAACTTGGGAGTTTGTCAAGCACAATGAAAAAGTACAGAACATTAATCGTTCTTTCATTTCTACAGACTCAGGTTTCTCCCTTCTCACTGGTACACTGAAAATAACAATTGTTCTCTGAAGCCTCTGGCTCTTCAAAGCCTCTCCAAACATATTTAATTTTCAGATCACAGATTAGCTGCTGTGGTTTTCAATCTGCTTCACAAGAGCTGGACTTTGCTCTTTGCTGACACTTCCTTCACAGCTATTTTCCCGTACTGATTTGCACCTCAGCTCTCAAGCCCCTCCATGCCAAACAGTTCTACCTAGCCTGGCTACCTGCAGCCTTCCAGGGCATCTGTGGAGCTGCCASGCCAAGTCGAAGGATTCTGAGTTTGTGTTATTCTCCTCTCTGAAGTTTTATAACACAAGACTCAATTTTAGTCCAGCATCTTCCACCCCTGAGAATGCTGAACCTGTAATTGGACTGTGGTCACTATTATTTAATGACTCAACTGTAATTACACCTTGAACCAATTCTTATGCTTTAGTCCTAAATCAAGGCTAGCTCTAGAACAGGCTGTTAAAAGAAATGAATCGTTAAGTAAATCAAGCTTTTTGTTCATCAAAATGTTAGCCAGTTCCTTCCAGAACAATCTGGCCAGAAAGCACGGCCATAACTGAAGTTATTCTTTCTTACAGGTTTATGAAGACCCAAATGCCCCATGAAATTCTTCTTTTTTTTTTTTTTTTTTCCGGCCCAGAGTGTCATGGCAATTTGGGATTTATATCCACCTGGCTTTGACTGCATGGCCATCACTGCTCCTATTTCCTCTCGGATTTTGCGGCAGCTTTGGTGCTCCGTCACGCCCCCACGACCTACCACGTCTGCCCGGGGTAGGTTAATGCCCCGCAGACGGCATCTCACCCATTCTGCCTGTCTCTGCCCTCCTCCATGYTTCACTCAGGTCAGCTATGTCAAGGACTTTTGCATTCCTGGCCTTTCTACTCACCTAGTTTTGTTTAATGTTTATACACTGGTATAAATAACTTTTTATTTGTTTGACTTGGCCATGTGCCTATTTCTTACTCATCTCTACAGTCCAACATCCCATTGCCCTTCTACAGCACACGTCTCAGCCTCCTCCTCCCCTGCATGAATGAAAATGTCCTGCTTGCCCTCGCGTAGACATGGACATACATTTTTGTTACTGATATTCCCATTCTGTGTCCTCACTCAACCCCTGGGAAGACCAGCCTTCCACGAGCACCRTGTTGGAACAGTCCTCCAGAAACCCTGCCCGCCTTCCTTGCCACCAATTTCCACTTCCCTGAAGGGCAGCTAAGCTCACACTGCAAAGCACTAAGTTCTTAAATCCATGTTTTTATCTTACTCTATCACTTTCTCTATCGCATATTGGGACTTCAGGGAAAAGGTACCACCATGTCCAAAGCACTGCCTTCTTCCCAACCATCCAAATTTTGCTTCCCAAATATCTGAACCTATTTCATAKACAAAGATCACAGCCAGGATTGTTCCAAGCACTCCAGGATCTTCTGAGATTTGGTTTTGCACCCATCAAGCAACTCATCAGATGCTGCTCATAATAATCTTGAATTGAGCCTGTATGTCCTGTGAACAAACCCTCTGCCATCCAAGCCTCTCAAAGGCATCTCCCCACTTTCTGGGGACCTCTTCAATATACAGAAAACAGCTGATTTCCTTGACCAAGATATAAACAAAATTACAAAATTCATCTCACACTCCCATCCAATTCCAAGTGAAGTTTCCTCAGACAAAACAATGACGCAACTGGTGCCAAGGTGAGGATAAACCACAGCCACCTGTAAGTGTTAATTCCATCCCGTCTTCCCCATGGCCTCAAGATGTTCACTGGAGCTCTGAGCACTACCACTTGTTGCACTGTATGATATTTTATCACAAGCTGGCCACTCATTAGGAGTGCCTTCCCTGTACTACCTGTGCGGTTCCTAGTCCAACCACGCTGACAGTCCTCAATTTCTRCAATTAAATTAGGATGTTTATGATCATATAAAGTCCCTCTCTAAACTAGAACAGAATATGAATGGAAAYTGTTCTTTTTATTACTTTAATCCACCAATTAGAGAGTCTGATTGCACAAAATAAGTTACATACAGCTTTGCAGGGACCTGCAAGGACTCATTTACCTGGATTTCTATTGACAGGTGCAGTTTGGAAGTCAACCTTTTATTGAATTGATTGAGCCCCTGAACATAGCACAATCAAAAGACCTATCCACAAACCAAAYGGTGTGCATTCATGAAAGTAAAGACCACAATTACACTGATTTGCAGTCCTTAGTCCACAGTTATTAAAGCTAGAAAATATTTCAAAGCATCTAGTGCCTGTTTTGCCCATAGATCTTCTTGGTTTGCCCGGTAGCCCTCCCGCAGCCCCTACAACAGTAACCGTGTCATCGCGAACCCTGGGCCACTCCAACCACGCAATCTTTCCAAGACAAAGAAAWTTAGTGCTAGTTTATTGCCCTGCATCTGACAAGACACTGGCTGCTCTTCCTCACCTCTGCTGCTGTAAACACAAACATTTTCTTTAGACCTAACAGCACAATTCCTGCTAAGCCAATCCTCTGTTGCCAGCTCTCCTCATCATCGCTTGGGCGGGAGGTTTAAACACCAGAYTTTACCAATCCTTTATCCACACTCCCTTCCCAGCCATTTCTTCGAGTCTCGACACACCAGGAAGTCTTCACAGCGGGCTTAGAAACGCGCCGGCAGGTCCTTCCTCCGCCGGGCYGCTGCAGGAGTCTGCAGAGCAGAGCTGCTCTTTGCAAACCTGCCGCCTGCCCGCAGGCACCCAGCTGAACACGGGGGCCCAGGGGCGCCCGGATCCGCCGGCGCGGAGCCGGGAGAGCGCCCACGTTCCCGAAGAACCGCTGCCTTTAGACTCCTCTGTCCATGCAAAAACACAATAAAGGGCAAGCGTAAGAAARCCAAGTCCCAATGGTTGGGGGCTGCAAAGAATAAAGCCAACAGCTACATTGCACTCATAAAGTATTAAGCAACCAGCACAGATGTTGCAGAAATAAAATGCAGACCCAGGTAAAACACTATAACCACCTCACCGTGGAGGTTATAGAGGCATGCAGAGCAATGGAGCTCAGCTCAGGATTTGCAGCGATGCTCTGGGATGTCCTATCCAGACAGGTCCTACTCCAGATGTGCACGTGCTCCCCTGTACTCTGTGATATGATAACAAATCTTTCTATCCAAAAACAAACCAAAAAAAAAAAAGAAAATAAGAAAAATAATAATAAAAAACCTGTCCCCTCCTCTCCTTCCTCCAAATCTTTGGGCAGAGCTATCTGAAAGGCACTGATGAGCTGGRGGCCCAGTCACCTAAATCCGCCTCACACATCAAGAGATTTCCCTTCACTGGAAAAACCCAACAAGCAGCCGCTCATTCCCTCCACGCGCCCCTCGCAGCAGCACAAATCCCCCCGGCACACACGCTCCATAGGCTCAGCCTCCTCCAGCTCGCTGGCAGCTTCATCTCAGCTCTGGCTGTATTAACCCAGCTCAAAACACAGAGCTGAAAACACGGAGAGCTCAACACCGCAGCAGACTCCCCAGCTCATTTCCTTGCACACTGGCCCTGAAACTCCATCTATCAATGCTGAAGCCCCATATACCAACGCTGGCCCACTGTGGAGCATTTCAGCGCTGACCCAGGAAGATCATGTGAGATCCCGGGGAGAGCCAAGGCGCCAGCCGGGCTCAGCGCCCAGGGCTCGTGGAGTCTGCAGGGGAACAGTGCCACTTCATGGCCGCAGGCAGCGAGCGGCGGGCAGCAGAGCCACCTCTGACACCAGCACAGCCGCARGCGCSARCGGAGGGCACGGGCTCCGCACCGCRTCCCAGAGGAGGCCGAACTCGCGTGGCTCCACGTGAGCACGGGGGCTCAGAGGCAGTCTGCRAGGCAGCTCTACAAGCAGCTCTCCATAAGGATCAACGGGCTAAATGACGTGACATTACATTTCAGTCTAGGGRGGGTTATCCTTCATGTGCTCGGAATCTCCTGAGCCGGCGCTTGCCTCCCCTTGGACACACGCTGCTCGTCTCCCCTGAGAGCATCGTCCTACCCCGCGGGCTGCAGCCCCACACCTCTGTCGGCCGCAACACAAACAGTGAAGCTTCTCTTCCCCTCCTGCACCCTTCAGTCCTTGCTGAAGCTGCATAGTTCAGTGTTTCAAAGAAAAGAAAAAAAAATCCAAAAAACCAGAAAACCCACATGACAACTTGGGAGGGCTCAGGACAAACATTCRTTGCCAGCATTAGAGCTGGTCCTCTTTCCACTCCAGCTTCCTCCACATCCTAGGCCAAAGAAGAGACTAAGCTACTTTCACAAAGCTAGCGGGAAGAGGGACAGCAAGCCAGTTAATGACCAGGAAAGCTAAGAAATAATCCGAGTTGCCCCAGGGAAGTATCTGCTGACAACGAAACGGAAGACAGACATTTAAAATAGTCCCTTTATCAAGGAYTCGGGGTTTTGCTCCCCAAGACCTCTAGCTCGGCCCAGGAGACCTCATGTCCACTAGTGGTCAGCACACAAGGGCACTGCTGGAGCTCGTCTTCTGAGTCTGGTTTGTAGGTTCTGAGACTCCTCCAGCTATAAACCAACGTACGGAACACAGGGACGACAGAGCCGCTTCCACCGCACGCGCCGGAGCTGCGAAGCTCCTGCCGACACGGCCCAGGAGCAGCCTGGGGTGTTCCYGGCGAGATTCCAAGGCATCCAAAAGGAAACAATATCCATAGGCTTCCTAAAACCCATCTAAGCAGGACCTTCCCCTGAGCAGGCTGTCCTGCTTGGGCCCTTGCAAGACGCTCCGAAACCAAGTTCTCCTTTTGAACCAAGCAGTACAAGCAATGTTGATCTGAACAAAGATCCCGAAGCATTATTTAGCAGCATCCAGCCATTTGTTCTGTCTTGTTTTAATCCGGTCAACATTCAAAAGAGGCCAGTAGGGCCAGAAGTCCTTTCCTTTTGTCTTTTCTCTCCCACCACCCCGTTCACGTTGCTGTGAGATCCCGCCTCGTTTCTCGCTGCAGAAGGCCSACTCTCCTCGGCGCTGTTTGGCCTCAGAGGAGCGACACGGGCGTCCAGGGCGCCCGCACGCCCTCGCTCCCCCAGCAAACCCCTTCGCTCTGGTTCCAGGCCCAGAGCGACGCCGAGTCGCCGGCACCGGAGCTGCGGAGCCCTGGGCTGCCCCTGCAGCCGCCTCCGCCGGGCTCCCGGCGCCGCCCCGGGCACAAGGACCTCGGCAAGTGTTTGCAGAGCTGCAATAACCGGCTCTTGATGCGTTTCTCTGTCAATGACCCCCCCGTACCCGCCACCTTCAGCACCGYTTCGTATGTCAAGCGCTCCCAGACGCATCCCGGGCGCGCAGTGCTGCCTGCCCAGCCCTCCCAGCCCGCCACGCGCTCGCTGAACGCTGCCCAAGTCGGCCMAACTCTTTTCTTTCCCCTCACCCTCCAACTGTTTTTTCCAAGGCCGAGATCCCCTTTGCCTGTGACGGGACTTTCCCCCCTTCCTCTCTCCGCCCGCTGCGGGTCCTGCTCGAGGCCCAGGCTCCTCGCCGGCKGC
Organism: Eudromia elegans; assembly: GCA_003342815.1. NCBI lineage: Eukaryota > Metazoa > Chordata > Aves > Tinamiformes > Tinamidae > Eudromia > Eudromia elegans. The sequence goes on along the minus strand of PTEX01000304.1, from coordinate 501,367 downwards.
AGCAACACCAGCATCTCACCCGCTTGCAGGTGCCACCAACACCCAGGGCCGTCACGAGCCAAACCTTCGCATGAGGACGGAAGAGGAAAGCCCGGCAAAACTCGAGAGGAAGGTGCAAGAAACCAGCGGTGCGCAGGGGGTGCGAGCAGGGGGACGGCACCGCTCCGGCACGCCAGCGCAGCGCCACCAGCCCGCCGCGCTCAGCGAGGTCAGCCCAGGAGACCCGGCCCGCAGGCGAGGAAGCGTCCGAACACACGGCTCGGGTTCAAACAGGCCTTTGAAACCCGGCAGCGTTTTCAAAGTTCATCAGATTGTCCTTAGCTCACTTTAAACTATATTTATGTATCTCCCTGCCACATTTGCAGCCCCCACACACACAACATTCTGCAGCAGCAGAGAATGAAATCACGGGATAGTAACCAGCGTAAAAGGAAACATAGGCTTGGAACAAAAAAAAAAGAGGCAAAAAAAGAAAAAGCTCCGGGCTGAAATTATTTCATTGTTACAAGACACACAGGAGTTTACAATAGCTCAAGGAATCAAGAAGAAAAATGGAACTAGCTTGTTTACCTTGTCACTTGGGTCAAAACATTTTGACAACTCTGCACTTGCAGTCAGCTCCTCTGCTCTGCTACCAAAAAATGCGGCTCCTTCCACCTATCTCTGCACACCGCGAGATAAACCCCGAGAGCAAAGTCTGCCGGGAGGGCCACGCGTGCGAAACAGCAAGCCCGGCCCGGGAGCCGYGACCGGTCCRGAGCTSCGACCGGCCCGGAGCTCCGACCAGYCCGGAGCTCCAACCAGCCCRGCCCGGGAGCCGCGACCGGTCCGGAGCTCCGACCAGYCCGGAGCTCCAACCAGCCCGGCCCGGGAGCCGCGACCGGTCCGGAGCTCCGACCAGTCCGGAGCTCCAACCAGCCCGGCCCGGGAGCCGCGACCGGTCCGGAGCTCCGACCAGTCCGGAGCTCCAACCGAGCCCGGCCCGGGAGCCGCGACCGGCCCGGAGCTCCGACTGAGCCCGGYCCRGAGCTCCGACCAGTCCGGAGCTCCAACCAGCCCGGCCCGGGAGCCGCGACCGGCCCAGAGCTCCGACCGGCCCGGAGCTCCAACCGAGCCCAGCCCGGGAGCCGCAACCGGTCCAGAGCTCCGACCAGTCCGGAGCTCCGACCGGCCCGGAGCTCCGACCGGCCCGGGCGCCCTCTCAACCAGCCCCACAACCGCACGAGCGGGCAGCCACCCAGAGGGGTCAGGGAGTCCAAGGAAAGGCAGGAGAAGCCTGATAATGAGCAAAGGGGAAAAATAAAAATTAATAATTAAAAAAAAGTTTCTAAAGTTGCAGTTAAAAAAAAAATCTTGACAGTGTCCTTTTAACAGAGAAGCTCGGCAGGATTTTGAGCYGAATCCTATCTCCCGAAACACGCTCCAAGCCAATGAAGATGCATTTGGAACGGGCAAATCGCTGTGTTGTGGAGTAATTTGTTTCTGCTCTGTTTTACCAAGCCGCCCATGGAGGCGACAGCGGCTCACCCGCCGCAACGCCGGACGAGCAAAAGCAACAAACACCTGCCGGCTTTAGTCACACTTTGCAACGTCCACGTTTCGCAAGAGTCCCCCAAAGCATAAACCTGTTTTAGCATTCTTGTACATTAATGTCAGGATTTCCACCTGGAGCTCCCACAGCTTTTGAAACAAAGTCAATCAGATTTGGTATATGCCCTGACAGAAGAAACGGAAGGTTTCAGCAAGCAAAACCAAAAAATAAACAGGGTCAGTGCTCTGCAAGGTGTTGGATCCAAACCCGCTCGGATCCGCCGAAGTCTTCCATCCCCAAACACTTCATAATCGTACTTAGGGAAGAAAAAAAAAGGCTTCAGTTGTCCAACTGAGAGCCAATAAAAGTGGCGACCTTTGCGGAAGGGAGTGCGCAAGGGCAAAAACACAATCGCGTGCCATCATCGATGACCACCCGCTAGGGGAGCAGCGCGGCGCGGGGCGGGTCGTCGGGTTTGCTTTTTCTCCTCTTAAACACCTGGGGAAAAAACACCTCCCCGAGGCGGCTTTGAGAGTTAACCGGTGCTAAACTACGTCAAGGTGGAAGCACGAAGCGAAGACGTGGCAAAAACCGCAGGCTCGCACAAAGCGCCCCCGGAAAGGTGCACGTGCCGTTAGGGAAAACGCGCATCTACCAAATCTCCACTGACTACCCGCTTGGCAACGAGAAGCCGCATCAATCGGCAGCATCAGCGCTGGGCTTTTTGCCTTCTCCTTCCACCCCCCTCCCCAATTTTTTTCCTTTTTGTTTTCCTTGGGAGACATACAGCGCCACTGCATTAGAACGTACAAGAAATGAAAACAGTGAGTACGACTGATATAGATCCATTGACTTTTTATTACAAACGTACTTGATCACTTGGCTTCAAAAAGTTTAAATCAATCCCTATTTTCTGTATGCCAGTACAAAGTAAAATCTATTTTACAAATTAAATACCTAAAAAATTTGACAAAAATATTAAAGTTTGATGGAAAAAACAGTTATAAAAATCTTAAATCCCCTTTTAAGAAGGTAAGAGATAACATCCCCTCCCCGCCCCACAGTCCTGTTATACAATATTAATAGTCACTTTTAGAATAGGTAGGTATGTTATATTTTGCTGTTAGCATACAAGTCACTCTAATAGCTTTATCTGTATATACTCCAGTTAGTGCACGAATGCCATTGGATTGAATATAATCAACTATCTTTAACTGTTCCCTATTTTACATTTAATAGCTTGCATAGTTTGAAGGGACAAAGGTTATACTACAGCTAATCATAAAAAAGGTGGTTACAGTGCTATTTTTAAAGGCAACAAAGTAATTGCTCCCCCTTACCCCCCAAAAAAGAAGTTCTCAGTCGGCTCTGAGCAGGGGTTCAAATCATCAGCAGCTTCCTGCCTCACTCCATAGGATTGCATCCGCCTCGCTAGCCTGGTGCCCGCATCGGGACACTCTTTCTACTCTTTACAATAGTAAAGTTTCGGGTTTTCTGCTCCTCAGAGAACGCTACACTGAGCAAATTTCAACCCCTGCAAGGGATACGCAAGGAAGTGACACTGTCAAGTATTTTTTTTTTTTCGGAAATAGCCTCTCCATCGCATCCGAGGCTGCCTGSCTGGAAGCTGGGGGAGCAGCCCCTCTCCTCGCCCCACAAGGGACTCCTTCCCAGCGCCTCGTCCGCCGCCCCCACGACTCCTGCTCGGCCGGAGCCGCGACGCCCTCGGCGCCCCGCGATGGACGGGACGGGACGGGACGGGACGGGTGTGCTCAGCGAACGCTCGCTCCCGGGCGGCCGCCTCGCCCGGCGGCACCGCGGCCACAACCACAAAGAAGAGGCACGAAGCAACAGCAGCTACTTCTTTTTTTTTTTTCTTTTTTTTTCTTTTTTTTTCTTTTTATTATTTAATTTCTCAAGAGACAGAGCAATTTTTTAACAAAAAATAAAAATACTTTGAATTTGGAGGACATTTTTCCATTAGAGTAGAACCAGTTTCAAGGAAGGTCATCTTTTAAGGGTAAATTACTTGACAGTGTCCCTTTAGCTTAAAAATAAAATAATGTCAGTATTGCAATGAATTTCAAGTTTTCTTGCACGTAGTCATTATAAAGTAGTTTTATCATGCTCTTGGACCTATTCTACAAGACATTTAAAAGCATATCATCAAGGAAAATATAAGGCATACTTCTCAGGAATTAGATATCTTGGCACATTTGAGCATACTGTCTTTTGTTTTTTTCTTTTTTAAAAAAAACAACACATATGGTCAAATATACCTCTCTTCTTCTAACATTAAACAGGGTTTTCTGTACTTTGTTTTAAATACTGAGATATTAGAGCCTTGGTAAAGTACCGAGCACCTCTGGGAAAAAAAAAAAAAAAAAAAGAAGCAAGCAAAAAGATAGCAACTTTACAGTCATTTAGTCTTTCATTATCATCATTCATAAAGTCCTAGAACATATATAACGTGCATCAAAAGAAACAAACAACCAGAAAAATAATGGAAGAAAACAAAACAAACCCCCAAAGCAAAACAACTGACCACAAGCTCTCAGGCCCTGCTCAGGGCAGCTGCGCGCGGGGCGTTATCGGCGCAGGGCTCCGCGTGGCACCGCACACCCCACGCGCCCCACGCGCGGAGCCGATGGCGGCCGCGCCGCCCCACGGGGTTCCCGGCGGTCGGCTGCGACCGGCGGGAAGCGCTGCCTAGCTGACCACGTCCGCGAGGAGCCCCCACGGCCAAGGGCGGCCGTGCTCCGCGGGCGCAACCCCGCTTACTGCTGGTAGCAGGGGGCAGTTTGCCACCGCGAGCAAGGGGCGTCAAGCGCAACGTCCCARCCGGGCGCGCGGCAGGACACAGGGCAACCGAGACAATCAAGCAGCAAAACCAAAGCAGTTCATTTCCTCACTACATCTAGCAGCATGGAGAATGCAGTCCTGTTACACATCACAGTTGAAGTACAATAAATGAAAACTGCCCATCAAACCCCTCCAATTAAAAAAAAAAAAAAAAAAAAAAAAAAAAAAGCAGGTTATTAGACAATGTTTACATGCAATTGAGAACCATTTCAAATGTCACATTATGCACTCGGAAAGCTTATTTTACTACTCGGAAATAGGAAAGTGCACATTAAAGCAATTTTTAAACATTTCCAGTGATTGTTAAAGAAACAGAAACACCTAACTACTGTGCTGTCATCTCGCGTTTAACTCTGCGAACACCAACAACAACCGTCTTTCGAGGGAAACGCAAGGTACAATGCSAACAGCTTGTTTTGACACTTACAGTACATCTCAAAAAAAAGGAAAAAGAAACAAAAAGGGAATTATCATTTCAAATGGAAATAAAAAGAGAGCAGAAAATAAAACTATTGAAAACAAGCTTTTTTTTTTTTTTTTTCTCCCCACCCTTCCCAAAACTCAAAACAAAAAAATCCATAGGAAGCACGGACAACTTCCCGCTCCTACAGGTGGTGCCTGCTACACACAGCAGCTAGGTCTACTACAYGGTTAACTCTGCCAAGAACGTTAAGGAAAATGATTGCATCCCAAAAAGAAACACAACCTATCGAGTGGAACAAGATCCTAGGATCGCTCAAACGCTTTCTACGCAATTCCAGCCAAGAAAAAAAAAAAAAAAAACCAACAACTTTAGTTTTTACTGTTTAAGGCATCTTTTTTTTATAACATTTTCTCTTCACTCATAATGATGATAGTCATGCAGCAGTTTAATGATAAAAATATATTAATATTTTACTATACAGCAGCAAGAAGTTAGTCAATTAAAAGCACACAAACTCTTTTTTTTTCTCTCTAAAGAAAAAAACCCTTTAAAAGTCTATTATTACAAATAGCGTCAATGGGGCGAACACCGTTTGACAAGGCAGTGTTCGGATCCGTCCTGCAGCTTCCATGCCCTACGCTCCCAGCTCGAGCTCACAAGTACGCGCTTCCGAGAGCAGGCTTGYACACTCGGGGGCACGGGAAGGGGTCACAACTACACTTAAATGTATGTAGCCAGTAATAACTAGCACCACAGCTACATGGAAATCCTCGACAGACACCAACTTGGCTTTCACTTTTACAGGAAACTCAGAATCCCATGGCTCAGTAGGATTACTCTAYGCTTGCGTTGCACTGATTTCTAACAGGCCTACAGAAGTTAACAGCACTGGCACAAATCAAAATATAGGTTCAGACCTCTTACAAGTTTAGGAGATAAGTGCTAGTGCCAGTGACGACACAGAAAGACTCACTACCTGTTGTCCAAAAACAGGTTTACTGGAAATTGCTGCACGTTAGGTAAGTACTTTAAGTACACATAATAAAAAAAATATATTATGAACAATACAAGTACATCTCATATACACAATAATGACAATACGCCTACTTAGTTGTAAACCAAACAGGTGCAGAAAAATATGGGAGGAAATCTTTACTTTTTTTTTGTCCTTTTTTCTTTTCTTTTTTTTTTCTTTTTTTTTACTATTTGAATAACTTTGGTTCAAACGTAAAAATCACAAGTTAGCAAATTTCATTTAAATGCCTTTTTTAATAATTTTTCTTCATGTTCACAGAAGTTTCACTGACCATTTTTTATATGTTTAAGGTCCAGATGCAATGCATATTGTATAAAAGAGAGCACTTATTGTTTACCTTGCATGAATTAAACCTACGTACCTTTTAACTCTACAAACTTCTGCATAACATTTAGACAAAGCTCAGACACACAGCATGCCTAGCCCTCATATATATATACACATCTCTAATCACAGGTATATAGGGTGTCAAATATACTATAATAACCTCCATGTAAGGTTTGAAATTTGGTAACAAAATGAGAAGAAAAAACTAAAAATATTATTTTACGTGTTCTAAAATATCTCTTTTTTTTTTGTGCTAAAGTCAAATGTTAGCTCAACATGAAAAGGACTTCTTTTTTTTATATAATTCAGCAATATTATAATCTTGACCATTTTGCAAACACTTTTAATAATAATAGCTTAAACGTGTACAAAAGTTCTTGGTTAATTAGGGAAATAAACACTCAGTTCTTTATATTTTTAATCAAGTAGGAAACACAGTTCATATATAATGTTATTACTTTTTTTTTTTTGAATTTTTTGTTTGTTTTGTTTTTAGCAGCTGCTTACTGTTTGATACGGTGGGTAAGTGGAGGAACATCCAGCGATGGGTGGCAGGTCGGAGGAGTTGCTCGGCTGTCAGTTTGTGGAGGCTGTCGGGTGTGGGTGGGTGCTCCCTTGGAGTTATGAACAGGTACGTTATTTTTCTCTTTTTTTTTTTTTTTT